>CAJNIZ010011998.1:0-10362 GCA_905231905.1 Symbiodinium pilosum | reverse complement strand
ACTGCGCGAGAGTCGGAGATGCGTGTGCAGAGAAGAAGGACCCCGTGGCCCTTCGCATTGAGGGTACCATCCGTGTTACCAAGGCAGCCGCCTTGCCGCAAGCCGACACAAGCACAGCGCTACATGTGCGGGCATGCGCGCAAAGAAGGGCACTCGCGATGCAAATGGCGGGTGTGGCCTCCTTCTCAGTGATGGATTCCTGGATCACGAAGTTGTTTGCTCACATGATGAAGCCTACGCTCAGTGGAATGAAGCCGCCTAACCTCCACCAGCTCATCGATGCCGACAAGACCTTGTGGATGTTGGTTGCTCAGCACACCAGAGGTGAAACTCTCACTGATGTGTCTTTCTGCCTGTTGCCCCGCCTTGGTGGTGGGGGGTCGAAGCGCAGGGCCAGCTCATGCTCAGCGTCCGGCGATGAAGCTGAAGGGAACAGGCAGAGGAAGAAGAAGCGCAAAGGCAAAAAAGTGAAGAAGGAAGATCCTAAGAAGGAAGATCCTCCCCCGCCGCCTGCCCCGCCTGGACAACAGCGGCCCAACAGGCTGGACTTGCCCAAAGGGGCGAGGACGAGAGACGATGAGAAGAAGCCACTCTGTTTTGGCTACAGCAGGGGCACTTGCCCGCGCCAGGACAAAGAGAAGTGTAGTCGCGGTCACCACCGCTGCTGGTTTTGCTTGGGAAATCACGCAGGCAGGGATTGCCCAAAGAAAGGCAGCAAGGAGTGACTGGCAGGGGGGGCCGCTGGTGTGCCAACGCCTCCTGGCCCCCTGCCAATGAGCAAGCGTGAGAATCGCCCACTCCTCTGCCGGGCTGCAGAAGCCAGCAGGCAGGTGTGTTAGCGGGCGCCACAGCAATCAGTCTCTCAGCAATCGGTCCTGCGCAAGCCGCGTTGAATGGGTTGATGTTACTGTAGAGGGCATGAGCTTCTCCATCCCCAAATTTGACTATCTCGAGCCAGTGTCATTTAATGTGCAGCCCGCTGAGGTTCTCTTTGTTGAAGTCTTTTGCGGTACCGCGGGTGTGTCTAGGGCAGCGCAAGATACAGGTTTGAGCATCATGCCAATTGATCGTGTGTCGAAAACGAACCGTGTGTCAGTCGCATGCTTGGACTTGACTAAGCCGCAGGACCAGCGCATCTTCTTTGAGCGCCTTGCCTTCGCTAATGTGGGAGCAGCCCACCTTGCACCTCCGTGTGGGACTTCGAGCGCTAAGCATCTACGGCTCAAGCTGTTTTTCCTAAGTGGGCTGGGGTAGTTTGTGCAGTTCCTGTTGGCAAAGCACAGCAGTGCTGAGCGGGCAGAAGAGTTCCTCCTCTGAAGGTGGTGCTTCGTAGTTAGTGGTGGGTAAGTAACTGCCATAGGGAAGTCTGGGCATCCTTGTTGGCTCAGGCTTCTCTTTTTCAGCTGCGGTTGCACTGGAGTTTTCTTGTATACTTTGAATTTCTGGCTTGGTGCTTGGAATTTTCAGAGTGGCGAATACTTCTACGATTCTCTGAGCTGCCTGTTCTAGTGTTGTGAAGATCAGTTTTCTGGCACTCATTGGATTGGCGCAATACCGCTGTTACCGGCTGTTCCCTTGGAAGATTTGACAGAGTCCTTGGCGTCATCACGGACCCCCCAAGCGGAACGCATCATTGAGTTGGCCACTGTAATTTGGAGGGCCTCTACTGCTACTGAAGTCTTGATTTTCGCTGAGGAGGTTTTGCCGACTGAGGATTTTCGGGAGTTGGATTTGTGGGTGCGTGGCCACTACCCGCTCATTCACACCGCATTTCTTTGTCAGAAACGTACCGAGCAGTTGCATGCCCTCTCCTAGGAGCGGTGCTGCAGTACAACACCCTGGCTTCAGCAAGCAGAGCCGTCCCGGGTCCTAAGTCCCGGGGCCGCGTCGTTGTTTTCTTGTAGATCCGCAGACATTGTTCGCACGCTGGCACTTCATGTTTGAGGCTTATTTTCGAGACAGCAGACCTGAGGATCTCTCTGGGATCCTTGCGGCGGAACAAACAGCCTGGTATGGACATGGTTTTCACGCCCATGATTTCTTGTTTCACGATGGACATGCTCATGATTTTCCCTTGGGCTACAGTGATGACATGGGTCGAACAGGCTGAGCAACGCGCTGAACTTCTGAGCGAGCATGAGCAGTTTGCGGAGTTTTTTCGACACAATTTGGACGCGGCAGATGTGAGGGTTGAGGAAATTGCCAGTGTTTCCTCTGGAGCCTCCTTGGGGGCGAAGCAAACTGGTGGGCGCTCTACCACATGGCGGAAGCACAAAGAACATCATGAGTACGTTGTTAAGCGCAGCTTACAGAGGGCCAGGCGCAGAGCTTTGCTTGGTGGCACTACCTTGTATCGAGGCAGGCTTTACACTAGTGCCGAGCTGGGTCTTCCTGGCACTCCTTATCAGCCTTCGCAGCTCACCGTCGGCAGCAGACGGGCCTTGCAAGCACATGACAAGGGTCGACTTGACCGCATTTTGGCGGTATGGCCTCCGGAGTGTGGTCCTCTTACGGAGGAACAAGCCAGGCCTCTTCGTGCTGGGCAGTTGGGTGTCCTCTCAGTGAATTTGGGGGGGTTCAGTAGAGAAGGCTACGATGAATTTCAGCAATGGGCCCACTCCCCCAACGTTGTTGAACATGTGCATATCATTTTTGTTCAAGAGACATGGCGGCCCAGCTGTGAGTTCAGCAGTGATTCTTGGCACTGGATACAGTCCGGCACTAAGAAAGCTCAGCATCAAGGTGTTGCCATTTTGCTAAATAAGAAGCTTGCTGCAGCGAGATGTGTGCGATTTGCTGAAGTTGTCAAAGGGCGTATTCTGAAAGTCCACTTACCCGCTGAACCCGGAAATCACTTGCGAAGAAGACCCATCACTCTCATTTGCGTGTACCAGCGTGCCCGTGTCTCCGAGCAAGCAGTGGTTTATGAGAAACGAGAGAAGATCTGGGAACAGGTCAACAGGGTGTTGGCTTCTGTGCCTCGGAGGCACACGTTGCTCGTGTCTGGCGATTGGAATACCCCCCTTCTTGAAGATGGTTCCTTTGTAGGCTCTGGGGTGCTCCAATCGAAGTGGTTGCCGTCTGATCATGCCCAATTTGCAGGAATTCTTCAGGCGCATGGGCTATGTGCCTTGAATACGTGGGGGCCTGTTAGTTCTGCTGCTACCTTCGTCAGTCCTGGGGCTTCGGGCTCCGCACAGGATGAAGGCGTGGCGACGCAGATTGACTTCATACTTGGACGCCGAGGCCAGGTGAGCACCACAGGTCGCGCAGCGATGCCAGTACCACATATACATTTTTCATCCTGGAGAATGGGGACTAGGCATCTGCCACTTGCTGCCATTATCACTGACTCTAGAGCAGAGTGGAAGCAATCTACCAAGCAGCCAAATTGTGGGCCCGCAAGGGACTTAATGACCAATGTTTTATCACAATCCCCAGAGGTGCGACAAGCCTTTCAGGATTGTGTTGAGCAGGCCGTGGCTTCTTTGAGCGTCAGCACAGTCATGCCAAACGAAGTGGATGCAGCGCTCATGCAGGTCTCCATGGACATGTTCAGTGATCTGGCTCCGGCGCATGCGCCAAAGCCCTGGCAGACGTCTGAAGTGCAGATTACGCTCAAGCAGGTTTGGGCGGGGCGGACTGAGCTGTGTAAGGTGCAGAGCAATCTTCTTTCGGGGGAGAACATGCACGGGGTCCTTGCTGTGTGGACGAAAAGGGCTCAGTTTCACAAGCTTCGGAAGCAGCTGCGCAAAGTCAGTGCGGAGCAGCGAAGGCAGCGCTGGGATACGCAGCTGCGGGAGGCCGAGCAGGCTCTGGACAAGGGAGACGCGCACGCCTTTTACTCAGCTATCAAGCGTATGCTCCCAAAGTTGAGCGTGGGCGAGTTCAGCTCAGGTCTAAGACAGGAGATGTCCTCACCGCTGAGGAGGAGATGGAGGCCTTGTATCTACATTGGCGGAAGGTCTTTGATGTGCGCAGCTTGCCAGAACAGGACTGGTTCCTGACACGTCCCATGGACATTGGACTGGACTAGGTGCATACTGCAATTCAGGCTCTTGCGGCAAGGTAGGCGTCCATACCAGGCACGGTGGTCCCAGGATTGCTGAGCTGATGTGGGGTATCCTACAGCGGGAATGGGATGCAGGCAAGCTTCAACATGACTCATTCCTCACGCGGTCATGGCTCCATTTCCTTGAGAAGCCTGGTCGGACCCTCAGAGACCCGTCTGATCTGCGCCCGATTGCTCTGCAGCCCGTGGCGAGCAAGGTCTTCAGTGCCCTCATCAAAAACAGATTGAAGCCTTACCTGGATCAAATCATCCTGCGCTATCCTCAATTTGCGTACGTGGAAGGGAGAGGAACCGTTGAGGCCATTAGCCGGGTTGCTCAGCACTGCTCTCGGGTTCGAAGTATGGTGCGAGGCCAGAAGCAAGATCTGCGCTCCAAATTCGCGGGCATCAAGAAAGCGGCCTGCTCTGGGGGCTGCCAGCTCAGCATTGATCTCAGTCGAGCATTTGACAGCGTCCCGAGATCGGCTCTCCTCCGTGCGATGGAGTGGGCGAGCATTCCAGCCGACCTCTGCGCCCTCGTGATCTCCTGGCACGAGGCTAGCACCTACATTCTTGGTGATCGAGGTGATGCTGCCAGGCGGCGAGAGATTCATGTGACGAGAGGCGTCAAGCAAGGCTGTGTGGTTGCCCCGGCTCTTTGGACATTGTTTTCGTGTTATGTTTGGTCTCAGCTCGATGCACTCGCAGGTTCCCTTTGGAATGCTGAGCATACGACTGGGTATGCCGATGACTTCCATTTTCAGTGGGAGCTGAGCACCTACAAACAGTGCAGGCAAGTTGGACTTGACATTGACATGATCTTTTCAACTCTCCAGGCACATGGACTGCAGATCAATCCCGAGAAGTCCCATTTCTTGGTGGAGGTTCGGGGCTCAGATGCAGAGAAGTGGCTCCGGAAACACAAAGTACGCAGTTCGGATGGTGAAGGCTGGGTGTTCAGATTCAACCTCTTCACGAAGGCAGAGGTGCCGCTCGTTAAGAGCTTCAAATATCTGGGTGTCATGCTGTCCTATCGCTTCTTTGAGGATGAGACGCTCAAGTACAGGATGGACCTGGCGCAGGCGCATCGGAATCGGATGGCTAAGGTGCTTCAAGGACGCGGTGGACTGGGGGTTGATCAGCGAACGCATATGGCAGGTTTGCGTCCAGACCTCCCAAACCTACGGGCTGGTGGCGGTTGGCATTACGGAGGCTGGTCTCAAGAAACTGCACATCCAGACAATGAAGCATGCGCGTGCCTTTGCCAAATCTCCTCGTCACATCACCCGAGAGTCCGATGAGGAGCTGCTTGGTCGACTTGGGGTGCGCCGCCCACAGGAGATGCTACTGAAGCAGCTTGATGGCATGATCCAGCGTCATGGCGCTAGCACAGGCCTACCCTGCTTCGGACGTGATGCTCTGCTGGACTGGCTGGCGCTTCAGAGGGCCAGTCTCGAAAGATTGGGAGGGGCAGTCAGGGAGCTGCCTGGCCATCGGGTCGCAAACGGCATGGGGCAGGAGACTGAGGCAGCCTCAGGTGTGGTCCTCAACTGCCGGACGCAACCCCACAGTATGCGTGTCAGGTATGTGGCCAGTACTTTGCTAGTCTCCATCAGTGCCGCTTCTGCAGGCAGTCCTTCTCGAGATGGACTGCGCTACAGCGCCACATCCGCAACAATCGCTGCCCGGGACTTCGATCTACTCAGGCCAATGGATGTGCCTCTGGTGGAGCATGATCCTGGGTTAGGTGTGGAAGGTGTGGGGCCTCTCTGGTACGCAGATGAGTCCTTGCCTAAGAGCGACCTCCACCCAGTCATCAAGTGGGAATCAGTGCTACAACTTCCACAGCCCAGGCGCTGGGAGCAGATTGCGAAACTGCCGCGGGTAGTAGACTATCTTCGCCAGAGATGTGGGCTATGTGGGCAGTGGATTGCTAAAACAAACGGGGCTCGCAAACATCTGCAGGAAGTACACAGACTTGAATGGGAGCTTCACAGACCTCGTATTGAGCACTGGGCGCGCAGCTGGTCCAGAGTTATCACTAGGCCTTGTCCTGTTTGTGCGGCTGCCGTGGTGGATATCCGTCAGCATGGAGGCTCATGCGTTGTGATGCAACAAGCAGCGCTCATCCAGCTCTGTCTGGCAGGACCATCAGGAGATGAAAGAGCTGTTCAGTCTCATGCCAACACTGGGCTCAGCCGTAGTGATGGACGGCCTCGAGACGGAGCGTGCGCCTCAGAAGAAGCGGAAGCCAGAGGAAGCACCGACAAGGCACAAGCCGCCAGGGAAGGGCAAAGGTGCCGGCAAAGGAAGGTCACAGAAAGGGGCGGCCTCCTCAGATTCTTCGGACCTGCGTGTGGTGGTCAAGCAGCTGGGACAGCTTGTCCTTCGGCAAGCAGAGGCCCTGAACAGGTTACCCTGGTTTGTCTTATCAAGGAGCTTGCGGCAAGGGCGGAGGTGACCTTCAAGACACCGGATGCGCGGAGGCAAGCGGAAGGCATGGGCCTTCTGGAGGGAGAGGCTTGGGTGTATCAGGTGTGGGACTCCCAGAAGCAGACCAACATCAGGGACACCACTCGGAAGCCGCTTCCGATTGCGGACTTCCAAGCACAGATGGAGACCCTGCAAAAGTATGTCATGACCGAGGGGCTAACCAGATTTCAGGCTTTGAAGGTGCTCACGGAAGATCTGGCGGATACTCAGGTGCCGTTTCTTCTGGATGTGTCGCTGAGAGAACCAGCCATGCACGAGCTGCTCCTGTCATGGGCTCAGCTGGGGGTCTTTGGCCTGATTGGGGGCCGGCTTCGCCGCTCCCGAGTCCGGAGAGGACCGCAGCAAGAGAAGGTGTACGAGCTCCTCCAGAGTCTGTGATGGCACAGCCGACTGAGTGGCTGCGAGGTGCGGTGCTCGGGAATTCTGGGAATTTTTGCTACTCCAACTCTGTCTTTCTTGCGCTGGCTATGGCAATCACTGATCACGGCACTAATGGTCCTGTAGATCGACTACTACACAAGATCAAGCGCGCATAGCACTCCAGCCTGCCTTCTGCGTCGACAGGGTGAATGGAGAAGGCTTACGCGGGGCTGGCCGGACCCTCATCACCAACATGACGTAGCCGAGTTCCTCATGCATCTGCTACATGGTGATCCCTCACTTCAGGCTTTGTCTGAGTGGTATACATTTTCTGTTGGGGTCGAGGGGGAGCCCAGATCTGATGAAGGCCGTGGAGTCATTCTTGTTCCCATCCGAAATGATGCAGGTGTGCCCTTCACTCGGCTCCAAGACTGTGTGCAGGCATGGCACGAGCAGCTTCAATTACATGTTGTGCGGCAGGGTACTGAGATAGTGGTTCTGCAGTTGAACAGGTTCCTGAGAAGAGGTCCGCTTGCCAGTAAGGACACGTCTCCAATTGATCTGGTGAGTGGCTTGGTGATGCTTCCCATTGGGATGCCGGATTCTGTGGTGCAGTGGCAGCCCTACAACGTGGTTTCGTTTATCACTCATGTGGGAGCGGTGCCCACCTCAGGCCATTACCGCGCCGTGCTCTTCAATGCAGGGGATATGTGCATTACAGACGACAACAAGCGGGCTGCGAAAGTATGCACTGCAGATAGGGTTCAGGAGAGAGCTTATCTGGTAATGTTGCGCAAGGCGAGTGGTGCGGTTGGTGAGCTTTCCTCTGCAGTTTCACATGCTCAATAGCGCAGCATGTTCCATGGCATCAAGTTTGGTGAGGATGGGGAGCCGCTAGTCCCTCCGGGGGTCGATGCAGAGTTGTGGCGGCTAGAGTTGCCGTCAACTTTGGGTGTTGGTTATGGTCAGGGCCCTGGGGAGTCTGACATGGAGGACGTAGCAGAGGAGTGTGAGGAGGAAGTGTCATGTATGGTTTCTGTGGCCCATGGGACTTGTACTCCTCTGGATTCAGTGCTCTTGCATACTGCCTCTCGGGAGGCTACCATGCCTCATGTCACTCTTGAAGTCACATATCAGCAGGCGAGTATGTGCCTGCCCACCGCCTGGAATGTTCCTGATACAGCGCATACATATGTGCTGGACCCCGTGCCGTTCCCTGTGGAGGATATGAGAGAGCTCATCAGGCGGAGCTATTCTCTATGCGGATGCTACGGAGAGGCCACTTGGACATGCGTGATTTCAGAGCCTTACTGGAGCTGCTTGACGGTGCATGCGCCGGCCTTAAGCGCAAATGCGCCAGTGGTGACGTCAGCTCTGGAGCCAAGGCTTCGTTTTCGGTACGTGCCTTTCCATGGACCGTCCGCTTGCTGGTGGCTGTTGTGCGCGGCTGCTGCTATAATCACAGATTCAACGCTGTCTCGCTGCATCGCAACACGTTCATGGCACCGCATACTGACTCCCACAATGCAAGAGGGTACCCAAATCTTGTTCTGCCTTGTTCTCGCTGGGTGGGTGGTGGCATCTGGATGGCGGAGGCCACGCATCTCAGCACACTGGTCGATGCCTCAATTCTGGGTAAGGTGCATGCTGTTCGCTTTCCTTATGTGCTCTTGGATCCGCATGTCTTGCATGGCACTCAGATTTGGTCTGGCGAGCGCATCATCCTAATTGCATATGCTGTTCGTGATGTCAGCCTGCTTAGCCCTGTGGATACTTGCTTTCTGGCTGATTTTGGCTTCACTATAAACTATGGCGATGCATAACTATGCCTTTTCATTCTGTTGTGGCTGATGCGTAGCGGATGCAGATGGCTCTTTCCATACTATGGTGAGGACATATCTCTGGCAACACTGACGCTGCTCTGCTCTTAGCTGGATGGGCTTTGGATGGCTCTCCGCTGGATGGCTCTCGCTGCACTGGGCTCATTTTGGGCTTCAGTGCTGCATACTGCGTACTGTCACTACAATGGGCTCACTTTTGGGCATGTGTGCTGCATACTGCGTACTGTCACTACAATGTGACTCTGTGTGTGATGCACTCTGCAATCTGTGGCCCACACTGTGGCTTCTGCGTTGCTATCCTGAGCATACGTGACTCCTGATGGGGTGCGTCATGCGCGGTGAGTCTCTGGTGTAGTCTTTTTGTGCCTCACGCTGTGCTGTTGTTTTTATCGTACTCTGATGTTCAAAAAGTGATTTGTACAGTCGCTTTGTTTCACTCTGTGCACAGCTGCTACGCAGCCGGGGAAACCTGAAGTTGCCACGCTAGACTTGCGACAGTCTGCGTTCCAAAGAAAGAAAGAAAGACTTCGAGTGCTGCCAGGGAAAGACCCCTTCCGCCAGCCCTCGCTCACCTGTCCGTGAAGCCCTTAAGATCTGCAGAGGACCCGTGGGGTCGTCGCTTGCCAGCCTCAGCCAGGGACAGGGTTAGGGTGAAGGCTGCCAACTGCCTGTATGTCGTGACAGTCATAGCTTGCGCCATCCTCGCCCATCGAGGAGCCATTGTGTCGTGCGAGAATCCTGCCAGAAGCCACTTCTGGCGGGTGGCCAAGCTTGCAGCAGACTTGCTGGGGTTGCGTCATGCGTGGGATGCGCTCGAGGATTCTGTGTTTGACGCTTGCATGTGGGGAGGGGAGCGTGACAAGGCTACTACGTTTAGGGCAACGCGGGATGTGTGTGTTTCCCTTCGTAGAAAGTGTAATGGCATGCATGCCCATAAGTCTTGGACCTCAGTAGCAGGCGGAGGCTGAGTATCCGCGCGAACTCTGCGAAGCTTACATCAAGTGTGTCTGGAAGCAACTGCACAGGGCCGGAGTGAAAGCTCCTAAAGCGTCAGTTGATGCAGCAGCTACAGGAGCGCGTGACCTCAGACAGTGTTCTATGAAAAGGGTGCCCCCGCTGTTAGGCGAGTTCTGGTTAGTGGCCGCTGCCGGATGTTTGCTGTAAGCCAGTAAAGGCAACCGCGTTCATTGGGAACAGTGGGGTTAGTGTGGACCCTCCGCAGTCCATCGAGCAGCGCAGCAATGCATGAAGGAGTGCGCGGAGAGCCTGATACAACGTTTGCTTGCAGTGAGGGAGTAGGAGAACGTGTAGGTTTCTACAGAACCCCACTTCAGACTGTGCAGGCATGTCTAAACCTAAAGCACCCAATTGAGTTTGCGTCGCCTGTGCCGGATCTCCTTGCACGCTGTGTGGTAGATGTCCTTAACATGGGGCCACTGGCAATTGTGGACTTCAGGTTGCAGGCTCTGAAATCGGTCCTGGCGCTGAGGCAAAAGCTTGCCCCTAAAGAAGCTGCAGTGCACGCTACGTTGCACGCTGACTTGCAAGCCTGCCTGCGTGGCAAGCAGACATGCCTGTGGCGTGAGCTTGTAAAGCAGACTGGTTTCCCTGACCTGC
>CAJNIZ010011996.1:0-10364 GCA_905231905.1 Symbiodinium pilosum | reverse complement strand
TCCTTAACAGCAACCCAGACAAGGAGGGTGCCAGGAATAGGGATCCTGGCCTCTGTTGAAGCGGTCCATATGGGTTTAGGGCTGAAGCCTTCAAGGAAAATGCTTCCATACATAAATACATACATACTTACTTACTTACTTACTTACCTACGTTCGTACGTATCTAATTTTGGGTAAATATTTGGAAGTAAAGCGAACAAGAATTGCACATCATTTTCAAGGCTGCTAGAAACGCATGCACAGGAGGCCTACTTGGTACATGTTGTCAAGTTGGAAGTGACGATGAGGTGTAGGTAAAAGGCTCTGGAGGTAGCACGAGCCCTTTAACTTTTCAGCTCGCAAGCTATATCCCCTTCTCGAGATCAGCCCCCTTAAGCCCTTCAAAGTCTGGGCTGCAACGCGGGGAACCACAGAAGACAGGCTCAGCTGCCTTCTAGGTGCATCCCCTTCAACTTCAATTTGTCCACCCTAAAAATAGAAACCGAAGCGGAATCCTTCCGGTAGGCAAGGTTCCGCCATCATCTCTACACAAGCGCCGACCGCGCGACAGCTGCGCGTGGTGGCAAATGCTTTTTTTGTATCTTACACGATATTACAACATGAATTACTGCCGGGCAGCCACAACAGGCACTAACGAATCCATATCTAAGGCTTAGGGTTTAGGGATCAGGGCTTGGGACTTACTGACAACATGGGTCTCTTCTTGTGGAGGGCCCTTCTGAACAAGAGTATGCAGCCCGAGGGGGATGGCTTTAACAAAAATGGACCCTTTCGAGATACAGCGCCGCTGCTCTTTCGTTCTCTTTCTCCTTACAGCGAGAGCCTCATCTCATAGAGGAATTTACACAAGTACTGCACTGGCTGCTGCCCAGCTAGGAACCACCGCACATACGGATGTGCGATCCTTTTTTCTTCTTGTTCGACCTGCTGGCAGAAAGTAGGTCCCCGCCCGAGACGCACATGCAAAAGTGCCGACTAAGGTGCCAGCACAGAGCGGCTACACATAAGCTATAGTCTAAACTCCTTAAAGGGAGTTACATAGGGGATTATATAGGGGACTAGAATAGGGGTTATTAAGGGGGATACTAGGAGTTTAGACTATAGCTCACATAATAAAGTAGTGCTGAAGGCCTTTAAAGCCGGCGTTGCCGCTACACAATCTACTACTATAATTCAACATTATTTCCATCCAATGTTCGATTTCATTGTCCGCTGTACATGGTTTGAAGTCTTCCCAGAGTTGTTCTACTATCCCAATGGAGATGGAATCCCTGCTTGGAGGACGTTTGAAGCTAAAGCCAACCAGGTGTAGGGTTCAGGGCTCACTGCGTAACTTGGGCGAGCCACCAATTGAATTTGGGGTTGTGCTTCACACTACCGCTTTCATGTTCAACCTCGTAGAGGTAGGTCTACACATACGCCCCTGGGATATTATAGCGTCATATAGGGATAGTAGAAAAGAAAATGTAAAAGCTACTATATAATATATTGGGGTTATATAGGGCCACAGACAAATGTGGCCTACTGAAGGCTTCACCTCAAGCTTATCCCAACAAGCTACCGTAGGTTGGGTTGGTTGAGACGACACGGATTCTGATGTTGGGTGCTTCCCGGAAACTAAGGGTCTCTTTTTGGGAGGCCCCTGTTGTAAGGATTCTCATACATTGGGATCCACTATTTATGGAAGAGCTAGCATTAATCTGGACGCTCTCTCTCTCTCATTAGGCTGCTGGAGCCTATCTTTCTGCCTGAGCTGAGTATCTGGACAGTTGTCAAGCTGGGATCTTTCCTTGCCCCAGGAAGGCGCCTTCGTTTACCTGTCTTCATGTACACCTAAAGCCGCAAAACCTAAGCCCTATGAATCTTAAAGCTTGAACCCTGACTCCCCCCAGCCCAGATCCGGCGTACAACTTCGCGGTGCTTAAAGTCGGGCAGAGGTATCATAACCCGTACATGATCCTCGGATAGTCATTCATCCCTGTTGGCATTTAGGACCAGTAAGAAAGAGGGTCACTAAGCCTCAGGAATTCCAGGCTTGATCTTTGTCTTTGCAGATTTATCGTCCCCGTTAAGTAGATAGAATATGGGGTATCTGGGGATCTTGTTATAAAAATCCCAAAGCCATATCCTATCTACTTAAGGGGGACTATAGGGTTTAGGGTTTCTCAACAAGCATGGGCCCTTTGGGAGGTAGCTCAGAAAGGTTCACTGCTAAAGATCCGAATCTATCAAGAGGTGCGAGGCGTGACCCGATGTTATGAAACACTCCTTCCTTACTCCTCATAGGGGGGGGCATTTTCTACATGGATTGTGGAGGTTCCTCGCAAGGACCGCGTTTAGAGGCGCGCATCCTCAGCGGTACCGGCAAGGGCTGGAAGAAATTCATTTTCGGGGTACAACCTAGCCAGATGCGTCCTTTTCGAAAGTAGGAGCCCCGGATATACCCCAGCAAAGATCGGATCTGCACCATTACAAGGAGCGAAAAAACGGACGAAGAAAGTTTCCATGTCGTGGTGTTGATTTTAAGCATCAACTAAATCAAATCTTGCCTTCCGTTGGCATCCAAAACACAGAACTGCTGCACACAAGACAAAGTGCAGTAAAACCTAGCCCACTGATTGTTGACACCTGGGGAAACTAACATAACCTAACATTGCAAGAGCACCCTAATGATGGGTATGAGGACGTCCTCTTCGGCTTGGTCAACTGAGGAACCAGCTTCCTACAGAAAAGGTTAGCGCACTGTGATGATACAAGGAGCACCAAAAAACTGTCTCCATCTGAAGCTCGAGCTGCGTAGCCCACCACTAGACTCAGCACCCAGAAAATGATCCCGAATCTTGCTGCGCAAGAGGAGCATGACCTTAATTAAGCCCCTACAAAGTCCTTGGACAATTCCTAAATCAACATGCATGCCATTGACAACTCTCCATCTCCTGGTCAAAAACATCCAAGAGGCAACACACTTCAGAGGGCTCGGAGCAGTCGCAGAAAGCCACCAGGATTCAACCATATAAGGGTTTAGGGTTTAGGGTTGGGATGGGTTGTCATTCTCATGAGTTCCACCCCCCCTCAATTGGCCCTCGTTCGCCATAATTATCCCCAGGGTTCCATGAAGTTTGGGGGGCTGTCTAGATGGGAAGACAATTTGGAACGCAATGGATACCTGCTCAGGATTTCTAGGGCTCATTTCGAGCAACCCGAATACCGATACACTCCGCGATGCGTCACATACGCCCCCCTGCAACGAAGGAACTCTTCTCCCTACAATGGTGCATGGCTAGTTCGTGGGCGGTGGGCGGATGCTGAGCCTAAACCCTAAACCTTATTGGCAAATTGTGAAGGAGAAAAAAAAAGGTAAACCCCAAACCGCAAAGCCATATTGGCACATTGGGAAAAAAAGGACTCGGGCATGCAGCTGCGAGTCATTCAACTTCTGGAACTAATTTCAAAATCGTAGCCTGCAAGGCGCACGGGGAGGTAGCATCCCAAAACACAGCACATCATGGTCAGAGGCGCTAGCACCCAAATGGAAATTTCCCAGAATAGGGGACCCCAATATGGACCCTAGTATATTCTAATCCTTATTGTAGGGACCCCCAACAAATTCACGTAATTTTGGGAGACCCCCAACTTCTGCCTGGAAGTAGAATGTCGATGCGGTAGCTCGAACCTAGCCCCCTCGAATTTTCAACAACCCCAGGTTGACAAAACCTAGAAGGTTTAACCCAAAACTGTAAATCGTCAAGACCCCAAGGTGGGTTTTGGAAGTTAGGCGTCAGGGCTCCTCAATCCTAACCCCTGAACCCCAGCACCTTTGATTATCAGGTCCTGAAATCGAGTGTGTCCTGGATACGGAGCTACTGGGGAAGGAGCTTGGGGACTACTAAGGAGGACTAGAGAGAATGTTGGGCACTATTAGGTACCAACCCCTTCGCACCACCCGTTTCGGCATCTTGTAATTGCAGTTCACCCTAAACCTGAACCCACCCAGTACATGCTGGCAGCTCCTGCGCTTGCCCCAACAAGGGCCACCTAGATCAAATCGAGGTTCCCGTGGGGTAACCAAAGCGTCCCAAGCGCTGCATTTTTGGCATTGTTACCAAACACTCTTGCTGTTTTGGCACTGCCAAAATGGATTACATCACGTTTTTCTCGAGGCATATGCAAAGTATAAGGTTTAGGGCCTGGGATGTTCCAAGATGGCGGGCGCGTTCGTTGCAATTATCGCAATGTGGCATTCAAGGTCAATAATTATTATGACCCTATTATTGTTACTATTATTATTGTTACTGTTACTATTATTGTTACTTTGGGTATTAACTGGACGTTTACATAACCCAATCCATCCCCTGTATCCTCTCTAGTTTAGGGTCAAAAAATGTATGCAAAGATATAGAGACAACCCCCCAAAACCGCGGATATCCCCAAAAAAACTTAGGCTTGGGTGCTTCTTTCTGACTTTTTGGGTGGGATTGCGCTTCAAAGAAGTGTGTTCACTGTGGTCCCTCCTTTTAAAAGGACCCTTGGAACAACCGTAAACTCAAACCCTTTGTACCCACATGTATATACACATAAATATGTATGTATACATGTACCTACATAACCCCCATAAATCCTTTTAAAAAGACCCTTTGAAACAACCCTTATATCCTCTTTCGTTTCCATCTACCGCAGCGCCCTTGCCTTCGACACCCCGCGGGGTTGGGAAGGAGGGAAACGCGGTACTCTGCTAGACGAGGCAGGCCAGGTCGGCTCAAATTCAATCAGTTTACAGTTTAGGGTATCAGGTTTAGGACTTACGGTTTAGGATTTAAGAATCAGGGTTGAAGGCTGAGGATTGAAGAGTTTGGGGACGGGATTCTGGGTTTAGAGCTTATAGTTTGAGGATTTAGGGCCTAATGTTTAGGGTTTAAAGGTTACGAGGCTAAAGCAAGCTTGGAAATGGGATGAGTGATTCCACCTTTCACTCTCGCTGGGCCATACAGTAGGTCTTGAAGTAAAGTGATAGTTATGCAGTTCCTTTCTGTCTAACCCTACTTTCAACAACCCTAAACCCCAAACCTCCAACCCTATAGCCTCAACCCTGCATCGTGGTTTCCAATTTCTTTTCCATTCCTACGTTCCCTACTAACTATCACCAACCACGCCATTCGACGATGACTTTTCGACATGTCCCTACGTAACTACATCACCTTTTAAGAGGGCCTCACAGATCTCGTATTAACCCAACTAGACGGCCCGAAATATCCCTATATGGCCCTGTACATCCCTTAACCCTGGAAAGGACCCTGTGCATCCCTGGGATATGACCCTTTTAAAAAGGCCCTTCAAAAGGCCTTATCCATCCCCTATGGAACCCTTTGAAAGAACCCCACATGTCCCCTATATGGCCCCTGTAAAGGCCCACAAAAATCCCGTATGGGGGATTCTGCCCCATTTTCAGAGCAACACTCCCTCCGCGCAGCTCGCCGGTGAAATCGAGCGCGACAAGTCTATGACCGAGGAGTCCTGGGAGCGGAACACAGGGTTTTAGGTTTAGGGCTTAGGGTTTGGGGTCTTGGGTTTTGGGTTTGGGGTTTGGGGTTTTTGGTCCTTTTCAAAAGGTTTGTAGGTGATTTCTAATAGGGGTATGTAAGGGTTCTGCAAGACTATATAGGGGTATTCGGGGATTGAAATGAGTACCCAAAAAAGGGAAATCAGGGCGCAATGCTCAAAATTTAGGATTTAAGGTTTAGGCTTCAAGGTTCTGACATGAAATATGTCACCCCTTTTTCCGACTATATCGGGGCAAATGTCATATTTGCAGGCAAGCGGTGTTTTGGAGATGGGTTTGTTGTACCCCTAAACCCTAAACCCTAAACCCTAAACCCGGAACCTAGGCCTTGTCTATATGCCCCTCATTCAGGATCCCTTAACCCAGGCCCTCCGGCCGTGAAGTACTTTCGCTTCTAGCGAGTGATGCCCACAGTTACATACGGCTTATATTCTTTTTTCCATACTTAGCAGCAGTAAGATAAAGTACCAGTACGGGGTTGAGGAAAGCTGGGATGGTGAGCTTCGGCAGAAGGTGCTTCAGAGCTTCATGGCATTTAGTTGGAGATTGAAGACAGGGATTTGTAGAAGGCATGATGCCGATCCCACAACAAATTAATATTTTTCATATCTATATCTATATAAATAGAGAGAGAGAGAGAGAGAGAGAGAGAGAGAGTGAGAGAGTCTCGCAGTCTGAAAGAACAACAGACTCTTCGCTAGAAGCACCGCATAGACAGTGCCGAATGGAACCTTTGCCATTGAACCCCGAGACCCCGAATCTAAAGCAACAAGCACAAAGCCCGAGCCAAGGACACAACAACTCTTGACAATGAGCCCCCCAAACCTGCGACCCCTACAACTCCCCAAAACCCAAAACCCTAAACCCAAAAGCCTAAACCCCAAACCCTAAACCCTAAACCCCAACAAAGACCCTGAGGCCGGGCCTGGGTCCAGATCCTGGGACCCAGAGATCTGAGCCCTCAGGGCTGAGATATACCGCTAAGGGGTGGGTTCAGGGTTTAGGATTTAGGGTTTAGGGTTCGGGGATAAGGATTGCTTCCGAGCGCCCTTTAGAGCACAGAAGGGCTCCTCCTTCTTTTCACCCTTTCACCACCCGAAACAATAGGATCCTAATCCTACCTACCCTAAAAGCTAACCACAACCCCGAGAGATCTCTACCAGAAGGCCCCAGACCCTTTTTCTTGGAGGTTCAAGGCAATTAAGACCCAATCATGACTGGTGCCTAAAATCCAGTTATAACCTTGTTAGAGGACTTTGGGGACTCATTTGGGTTCTAAGTACAACTAGAATTTACTGGATTACAACCTTCAACAACCCGGAATCTCCAAATAAGCCCTTTGGAGTCTGCGAGTAGACTTCCGAGGCCGCTTCGGGCTTCTCGCACGAGTCATCCACGAGCGACCCGCAAGAGGTGCCTTTGTCATTGGGTCAACCTTCTGTAAACAGTACTGTAGTTTCCTTTAAGGTGACAGGTTTCAGGCAGTGAAGTCTGGGGTTGACGGCGCTGTGCTTAGGCTCGGTGGGGTCATTAGGGCTTCGGGGCTCCAACATAAACGACCCGAGGGTCTAGAATTTTGGGGATTTGGGGGGGGGCCGTACCTTGCCCTGGTACCCATATGTCTGTTGGGCCCACGAGCTGAGAAACCAAAATGGTAAGAATTGAACCCGAAAAGAAAGCCCTGAGATCATTTGATTTTTTGTTTTGTGATTGGCGCATCACCCTGTCCCAAGAGTCCCCGTGACTAAGGGACCAGTGGAGGCCCTTCCAACATCCTACAGGCTGTTTGGAGCTCAGATGCGGAGACTCTGACATCATCGCAATGGTGGACTCTTCCAGTTGTTGTTTAGCTTTGCCAGGTACGGGGTGCCATCCACATCTCACTTTATGCTAAGCATCATAATCCATCAGCAAAATAGGGTATGATGTCAAAATGATGGTCCTTTTGGTGGTCCCCATAATAAGGCTCAAAACATTTTGGGGTCTACACTGGAGTCCCCATTTTCATGGAAGCTACCATTACCATATCCGAGCTACCCTTAAAAACATCTGTAATGATCTGTACAATTGACGCCTCTGTGAAACACTGCATACTCAACGGCTCCAAGCGCAAAACCCCCAAATCTTCCGAACCCCTCCTGTAACCCCAGTCACCTAATATTGAATAGGAATCAACCCCCCAATCAAAACGTAGAGCCTATTAATCTGTAGGTAGCTGGGGTTACAGGTAAGCCAGCAACCGACACAATCTGAAACTGCAGCATAAACTGGCAGTCACAGAATAGAAAGCCAATGCTGCTAGGGTTTGAAGCATATCTTGGATTAGAAATCCAAGCCCCTAAGCCCCAAGCCCTCCATAATTGCTAATCATGCTGACATTCCTTGGATAATTCCCAGGACATCTTAACAAGACGAAGAAACCTCATACAGCCTTACAGAACCTGCTAAAAGTCTGCAAAACACTGGGTAGTCCCCAAACTTATTCGTCATGTGGGCTTGGGCAGTCTAGGGACCTAAAGATTTCCCAGCATTATCTTGAGGTCTATTTCCATGAATACACAAGTAATCTAGAACCACAATACCAGTATATATATATATATAATCATTTGGGCCGGCATACCCCTCTTCCCCAACTCAAGACCAACCCCTCAGAACCCTTAAAGCCCCCAAAGCACCCTGAAAAACTGAGAGCCCAAGAAGTCAAAATAGCAAAAAACAAAAAAAAAATGACCTCTATATACCCCCTATATCCCCCTTGTAAAGGAAACCCAGGCAACTTCATCTGCAGCCAGAAAACTCGCGGAGGAGCTCCGTCTCTTACACTTATGAGCAACGACCTGCGTCCCATTGTGGGTTTTAGGGTTCAGGGGTTGAGGTGTAGGGATTAAGGTTTTAGGGCTTAAGGGTTGAGAGTTTAGGGTTTTGGGCGTAGGGTTTGGGACTTCAGATATGTGCCTAGGGGTCAGGAGTTCGGGACCGTTCCGCACGCTTAAGTAGGTGCATAACGCCCATGCACTGTTCCAGGTGCTATTATTGAGGATGTGCGAGCTATTGTCTAAACTCCTAACATTCCTCTGAAGAACCCCTATGATACTCCCTCTAGAATCCCCTATATGATCCGCCTTTAAGGAGTTTAGACTATAGCTCATATGGGATTAAGGCGATGCATCTGCGGAGCTTAGTGGGTCAGGGCTTCAGAGTCATGAGCAACGACTTTTGGGTGCAAGCAGTCACCACGTACTGGTCAGTGGCTTGAGGCTTGAGACGCAGGGCGTAGTAGATTTATGAGCAACAGCCTGCATCTCATGACTTGACAGCACTTCATCTGGGCTGCTGCTAAGGAACTTAAATTACGCTACTATTATGAGGACACCCTATTATTTGCCATATACCCACATTAGGGTAACTGTATTGCAGTTGCTTCACAGCAACCCAGTCATTGGAGCTGAAAAGCCCAGCTTCTTTTACCTTAGGCCGCATACCTCCTGCTCCTCATGCTCTCCTTCACACATTCGTGCGGAACTACTGGCAAGCGTGATAAGGATACAAAGCACCCTTTCCTGATCTGCAGGCACGGAAAAGCTAGCAAAGGGCACAGGGCTCAAGAAGTTTTTGGGTCTGCATTAAAGGCTCTTTAGGGCTTCTTCAAAATCACGAAAAGAAGCCTGCATCCAGTATGAAGGGCTGAAGAGAGGCCCCTCAAGGGCCGGGTAAGGATATCAGACGGGCACGAATATGAGCTTCAGTCAACATTTTCTATTCAGTCAATGGACATAGGTTTCTAGTACAGGATATGTCAAGGACTGTGCTTCAACTATCAGCGGGACCCCTATGTTCACCCTTCATGGTTTCTTGATAAAGTATTCACAGTGGCTTCTATGCAGCTTCTTCTAGGAATAGAGAGGCACAAACTCTCAGAGGTATGCAGGTCATGCAGGGTATTGTGAGAGGATTGTGGTAATCCCAACCCCTAACAAGGACCCTACAAGAGCTATGGGATAGTCATCGCGTCATTATTTTCCGGGGTTGGGGTCACCAAAATTCCCTTTTGCGTGTACTGGAAAAGAAGGTAGGAGTTGTGAAGGTTGGCATTTGCGAGCATCACCCGCGATTGCATGAGTGTTCATTTGGTGGCAATGCAGGCAGTACGTCCGAATGCCAGGGCGGGCGTGAAGGGGGTAGGGCTGAAATGTATCGGGCCTACGCTGCGCACTACAAAGCTTAAAATAAAAATATGTGCAAAGACCCTAAACCCTGAACCCGAAACCCTAGATCGCAACTTGCAATAGCGTCCAAACAAGCCTACATTTTGGGGTCTAATGTTTTAAGTTCCTGGCTTGGAATTTCAAGAGCAATACAAATGAGCTATAGTCTAACCTCCTTGTATCCCCTTAGTTCCCCCTAGAGTAGTCCCCCATATAATCCCTCATATAACCCCCTTCAAGGAGTTTAGATTCTGGCTCAAATCGTCAGGCAGGTCATGCACGACTCAGCTTGCTGTTATGTCTTCATTGTTGCGAATACGCGGCTTCTGGCTACAGGGACACCGAAGATTGAGCTGCCCGAAGCTCACCCAAACATGTATGCTCCACAGAAGACAAGACACCTCAACTCCAAACCCTAAACCCAAAACCCTAAACCCCTAAACCCCTAAACCCCCAACCCTAAACCCAAAACTCCAAACCCTAAACCCAAAACTCCAAACCCTAAACCCAAAACCCAAAACCCTAAACCCAAAACTCCAAACCCTGAACCCTAAGCCCTACACCCCAGGAGGCCTGCACACAGTCGGGAGATGAGAACGCCT
>CAJNIZ010011995.1:0-10365 GCA_905231905.1 Symbiodinium pilosum | reverse complement strand
CTGGTCATTGGTGACTGGAACGTCCCTTTCTGTGACATGGAGGCCACTACTTTTGCGGCGAAGGTCAAAGGGGAGTTCACCACCAACGGCCAGAGCACTGTCACATCGGGGAACATCTTGGACTACTGCCTGGTCAGCCGCTCAGTAAGCGGAATTACAGGCATTGAAACTGATTGGGAGGTACCCTTTGGCACTCATGCTGCCATTCACTGCACCTGTGATGTGGGAGCTGGCAAGCTGTTGGTACCCCAATTAAAAGGATACCCGAACGTGCTGCTCAAAGAGCACGGGAGCTTGGAGGCCGCTCCTGAGGAGCCTCCTGTTGTCCCGGGCAACATTGCAGGAGTTGAGCTTGGTGACGACCCGCTCACCAAGGAATTTGCCCTGTTCTCGGCGCGGGCAGAAAGCGTCTGCTTCAACGCTCCAAAAGGATGGGGGGTCACCAATCCTGTACAGTGCAAGCCACCCATGCAAAAATGCACCAGCAGACATTGGCATGGCACCCAACCAGCCAAATGGAACAAGCATCTAACTGAGCTCAAGCTCAACTCTCTGGACCCGCAACTCCATGCGGATGGGCTTCTCCTGTGGGAAGGCCAAGACGCTGAGGCCTGGACCGCTGCTTTCCAATGCATGGACCAGGCTGCTGCGTTACAACTAGCCGAAGGCCAACTTGAAGCAGCGGCGAAGCAAGCCCGTGAAGCTTGCGCCGACAGCTACAAAAACTGGCTGGAGCTGGCATCACAAGGCAGCCTTCGACCGCTGTTCCGCTCCTTGAAGACTCAAGAGACAGTCACCATGAGGCCTTTCCGGGACAAAGAGTTTGCCAGCAGAATGGTCTGCAGAATGATGCAGTGGGCACCCTTATGGCAAGCCAAAAGCACGCCGCTGGAAATAAAAGCAGAACTTAAAGAAAGGGCTGTGGCCCAGGCTATGGCCTTGCCTCCCATCACCGGTCAACAGCTTTTCAAGCGTTTTCGGTCCATGCCTGTGAAGGCACCGGGACCAGACGGATGGGATGTGCCCAGCATCAGCAGAACTTTTGGGGACGCTCGCCGGGCTAT
The DNA here is from genome assembly GCA_905231905.1 of Symbiodinium pilosum. Classification (NCBI taxonomy): domain Eukaryota; class Dinophyceae; order Suessiales; family Symbiodiniaceae; genus Symbiodinium; species Symbiodinium pilosum. The sequence goes on along the minus strand of CAJNIZ010011995.1, from coordinate 9,301 downwards.
GGGCCTTCGATCACCTAAAGCCTAGTGACAGACCCCATCAGATTCCGGTGGTTTTGCCGGCACGGATAATCGCGGAAACGATTCCTTGATTAAGAAGGGTAGCACCACTAAACTCCCGCTGATGTTGATCAACATGCAACTCTCGCACTTGCTCAGAGTGGCCTGCCTCAGGCTGAATCTGAACTGGAAGCCGATTCCTCAAAGCCCTCGCGGTTGAGCAATGCCAGCACATGGCGGACATCCTTAGGGCAGTGGAGCTGGGGTCAGCCGCTCCCAGGCAGTGGACTGTGTCGCTCATTACTCTGTTACCGAAAAGTGAAGAGATTGAGCGACCAATCGCCCTTATCCCCATTCCGCAGAAGATCGCCGTCAAGGCCAGGTGGCAGCTTGCGGAGGACTGGCTCCGGACCAAGCTTCCGGAGATGTGGTGGGGCGCTGCAGTCCCGGGGCGATCCACGCTGGACGTAAGTCTAAAGAGATTGGTGGCGTGCGAGTCGGCCGCCAAAAAAGGGGCGCGCAGAGTGACGGTCTTCATAGATCTCTCAACGTTCTATGAGAGCGTCAGCTTGAAGGAGCTGGAGGCTTCTGCGGAAGCCTTATTGTGAAGCATAAAGTTGAGTATGATCGCTTACCTTCTCCGTACGAGTTTCTGATTGAAAGCACTGGTCCCCCTTGAAGCCCAAGACCCTGCAGACGCTGCCAGGACGACTCCGACAGGCATTTGGCTTGGACATGGAAAAGGGCGCGCTTGCGCAGAGCAGGCCAGGCTGCCCAGGTCTTTCTTACGGTTTCTCATTGATCTAGCAGCGTCGGCTGCTGCAGTTGAAGAAGAACATAGTCAAGACTCTTCGAGTAACGGTCAAGGTTGTGCTGAAGATGAAGGTAGAGGGCAGAAAAGAGGTTTCTCGAACTCTACTTCGGGGCGATGGGATGGCTCGGCTTCGTGGGGTGACTGGGACCATCGGGAGGACCAATGGTGGTGCGATGGCTGGCGTGATTGGCAATCCGGATGGACCGGATCCTGGAAGGGTCGTGATGGCCAGCGCGACAACTACAGTAGAGCTGGATCAAGTTCCGGAGGCGGATGGTCGAGCTGACCTTCGGCGGGAACACGATCGGCCGGATCGACATCGTGAAAAACCATCAGTGTGGAATGGATGGAAGCACTTCACCAACAGCGACTGGAGTGACCAGAGCTCGCACGCCAGCGATGAGAGCCGGCGGACTGGTGGAGGAAGACCTTCTGACCTTACCGTTCCCAGCTTCTCGGGCGAGGACTCCGAGGATGTTGGAACTTCGGCCAGGTCATATCTTCGACAAGTTGAGGCTTGGAGGCGTATGACTTTGCTCCCTAGCCGCCAGCAAGGACTCGTCCTCTACCAGCACCTGACGGGCAAGGCGTGGGTGGCTGCGGAGGAGCTCAGCGTCGACAACCTCGCGAAGGAGGCCGGCGTCGAGTACCTGGTGACGTGGATCACGAACAGATACTTGGATTTGGAGGTCACTCGCATCGGCAAAGCCTTCTCAGAGTTCTTTGGCCGACTGAGGCGAAAACCAGGACAGACCATTCGGGACTACAATAGCGAGTATGACAGGCTTCATGCTCGCCTTGGAGAGGTCGGGTGTAACCTTCCCGAGGACTGCGCTGCTTGGTTATACGTTGATAGACTTCAGCTTGAGGAGGCCGCAGAGCTCAACTTGCTGGCCAGCGTCGGCAACATGTACTCGCTTCACCGACTGCAGCAGGCGGCCGTGATCCACGACCGCGGACATCGCAAACCCTGGGAATCAGGGAACTCGGGCAAGGGGCGGAAGCCCCATACCGCCCACTACACGGAGGCGGACGACTCCCTCGACTCCGGACGACGATGGCGACGGCGAGGATGGCGAGGCCGGGGTTCCCGAGGAAGTGGCCGTGGCTTATGCGACCTATCAGACGGCAAAGCAAAGATACAAGGAGCGCCAGAAGAACCGTGGCTTCAATGGCTACGCGAACGAGGGCAAGGGCGAGACCTCCCAGTCCGGGAAAGGCAATCAGAAAACCAGTGAGAAGATCAAGCTGATGAAGGCCAAATCGTTTTGCTCCGGATGCGGAAGGCGCGGACATTGGCATAAGGATGCGGAGTGCCCGCGCAACCAGCCAGGACACCAGAAGAACGGCGACAAGTCTTCCAACAAGGCGGCCGACGTGGGCTATTGCAACCTCCTCCCTGCAGAGGTCTTCTCCATTCGGCTTGAGGACGCAGGGCTCCTTGGCATTACGGACACAGCATGTGCCCGGACAGTGGCCGGCACTCAATGGCTGCAGGCTTACACCGACAAGTTGGCCACCTTGGGCGTCCGGCCAGAGCTCAAGAAGGAGTGCGAAGCCTACCGCTTTGGTACTGGGAAGATTTACTACTCGTCCTTCTACGTGGTTCTGGCATTCGAGCTCGGCAACAAGGTTGTGCAGGTAAGAACTTCGATCATCAACGGCGATGTCCCGCTCCTTCTCTCCAAGACTGGGGCTAAAAGGGTTCGACCTTCTTGTCACCACTTCTGGGCACCCTGCCATTCCAACACTGCCGTCCAAAATGGACGGTGATCCTGGCTCTTTTCAGGCCGAGGACTTGAAGCTTGTGCCCAAGAGTCAATACATGGCGTTTGCAGTTGCGCATAACCCCGGGCATGCTAAAAGCAGGGACTTGTATAACTTCTTCTACGACAAGAAGCTAGAGCCTGGAGTCAAGGAAATGCTTGTTCGAGAAAGGTTCCCGCAAGATGAGTTTATAGCATGGTGGAGCAGCACTTCAACCACTTCAGACTTCTGGCTAGAATGTGATCATGCTTGGGTAAGGATCCATGTTACTCCCCGCAAAGTTCTCTTCAATCCTTCGACATGGAAGACACATGCTACAGTCCAGAAGGAGATGCTTGTTCAGACTGCCGGTGAGATCAGGGTGACAGATGGCATTTGTTGCACTTCCAATAGCTCAATGAGCCCGCCTTCGCATTCCACTGGGTCGGGAGAACTTGGATAGCCAAGCGTCAAGCCCCTAGCTTCCCTCCTAGCAGTCGCTGCGAGCATGGAGCAGGCGCCATGCAAGCCTCGTCCCATCAACCATATGAGCAAGACCCAGCTGCTCGAGGAGGCGAACCGCGCCGGGGTGATAGTCCACCACGCTTGGGGAGTAAAGGCCGCGGACCCCACGGAACAGATGAAGAGGGTTTCGCACATGAGCTTGCCAGAGCTGCGAGCAAAGGCGAGCGAGTTGAAGATCGACTACGCCAACACGATCACAAAAGGCAATCTCCTCCGCCTGATCAGGGACTCGCTCAATACCCCAGATCAAGAACTCATGAAGATAGGAAAAGACAAGGGGTATCAATTCTGCGAAATCCCGAAGGAGCTATGGCGAGTGGGTAGTCCGAGAACTAGCCCAAGCGGACAGCCCAGATCCGGAACTTGTGCGGTACGGGAGGTGCAGAGTGAGGTAATCAATGATCCGATTGTGCTGCTCGAGCTTGGTGGCTTCGAGGCCACTTTGGAGGCCACCGAGATTGGGAAGGCCGTGCTTGAGCCGCTCTCCTGGGAGGACTACCTCGACCCCGGCGTCAAGGACAAGACTCTCCACCGTAGAAAGGCCGTGACTCCGAGACATCTCCACATACACTTTGGAGGCGCACCGGGAGAGGCCTACGACGACCTCAAGACCCTTGTCAGAGAACAACTAGAAGGCGGAGGGGCGGTGGTGTTGCAAGGCGGACAGCCCGAGCTTGTTGTCAACAACCTCCAGCACTACCAGCGCTACAGCAACAACCACGAGGGGGAGGACTGGATTGTGTTAGCCCGACCCGGGAGCGACAAGTGTCTCGAGATCCCGGGCAACCTCAACCCCCGCCAGGTACTCGTGGTCAACGACGACAAGGACAGGCACGAAGAGAGGCCTCTGAGGATCGATGGGTCTGGCATTGTCTTTGAGGAGGGCGTCCCTGGACACGTGCGGTCCGCACTCAAGAGACTGCGCCAGAATCTTGGACACCCAAGGACGCCGGATCTAGTACGTCATCTCCGACTTTCTGGATGCGAACCCGCTGTGCTGAAGGCGGCCAAAGGGATGAAATGCCAGGTCTGTGACTCCACCAAGGATCCGCAGGTGGCCAGACCTGCCTCTATGCCGAGAATGCTGACTTTTGGCGAGATCGTGGCCGCGGACATCCTGTATGCCCACGACTGCAATGACAACCGACACGTCTTCCTGTCTCTGGTGGATGTTGGCACGACTTACCACATCGTGATAAAGCTCCGGAACACCAGTGGCAAGGAAGTTAAGCAGGCTTTCAACACCTACTGGGTGACGCCCTTCGGCGCCCCCAACGCCGTCTCTCTTGATCTCGAGACAGGCTTGCAGGACGCTTTTCAAGGTTATGCAGTTGGCATAACGTGAAGATTCGCAACTCAGCGACCCAAGCTCACTTCCAATCGGGGGTGGGGGAACGACAGGGCACGTGGTGGAAGAATATATGGGCCCGCGTGTGCAAGGAGCTTTCGATCGAGGCCGACGAGGTGCAGTTGGCAGCGACCATAGTGAGTGGGGCGAAAAACAGCCTCAGGAGGCGCTGTGGCCACTCCCCGACTGCATGGATATTTGGCCGCGAAGCTCGTGGCGTTGAGGATGTTCTTGATCCTGACAGCGGAGGACGCGTGACCTTCGACGTCTCAGACGACGCCCGCTTCCAGAGGCAGGCGGCAATACGGGCAAGCGCCCGTATAGCTTTTCATAAATCAGAGAATGATGGGAAGCTCCGCAAAGCACTCAACGAGCACGCGCTGTCACCCGGCCCTTCGAGATCGGCGAGCAGGTGCACTATTGGAATCTTCCGAAAAACAGGAGGCAGGGACGCTGGGAGGGTCCAGCCGTGATCGTGGGCAAAGAAGGGAGCAACTACTGGGTGTCCCGAGGGGGGCGCTGCAGGCTGACTGCGCCAGAGCACCTCCAGCCGTCGGGGCCCGACGAAACGGGCGAATTTTTGGCGATGAATGGTGTCAAGCAGGAGCTGGACCAGCTGCTCCAGGCAGACTTCGACAACGATGAGGCATATGGCAGCGAGGATGAGGGCAACCCCGGAGACCTCGACGACATCGACTCGCCGTACTCTCCGTCCAACAACCCCGTCGACGACGAGGAGATGGCCGAGGGGGACAATGGCAACAGTTGAGATGGGACGAGATTCCGCCCCAGTTCCAGCAGAAGTTCAGAGAGGCGGAAGCAAAGCAATGGAGCGAGCATCTGCATTTCGATGCTTTGGAGCCTCTCGATGACGCCGCCACCGAGTACGTGAAGAACAACCTTCCCAAAGAAAGAGTTTTGCGCTCTAGGTGGGCGTACAAAGACAAAAATTGGTCGAGGAGGAGATTGGAGGGGCAAGCCGAGTGGCGCTGTAAGTCGCGCCTCGTAATAGCGGGGCACACCGACCCGGATTTGGCTTCGGGACGACTCGTCACAGACGCCCCGACGCTTTCGAGGCCTGGACTGCTTTGCTTGCTACAGCTGCTCGCGAATGGACTTGGAGGACCTGATGGGTGGCGAGTGTCGGCTGGAGATATCCAATGCGCCTTCTTGACTGGCAGCTATCTTAGTCGGGAAGAAGAATTGTTCATACACCAGCCACCAACTGGTTTCCCAGGGATGAAACCTGGACAGTTGGTTCGGGTCAAGAAGAATATATTCGGCTTGGCTACGAGCCCCCGAGAGTGGTGGCTGGACCTTCAGGAAGGCGTCGGCAAGATCAACATCGACATCGAAGGGAGCTGCTATCGTTTTGAGCAGTGCCCGCTGGACCCCTGCATCTTTGTCCTCAGACAGTTCTTGAACGGGAAGTTCAGTGGCATCCCGAAGGGCTACGTCGTAACTCATGTCGACGACCTGCTGGTCATTGCGAGCACCTCGACCTCGAGGCTTATAGAAGAAGCGTTGGCGCAGGCCTTTCCCATCGGAGAGTGGGAGAGCGAGCTCTTCAACTACTTGGGGTCAGAGATCTACTTCGGCGACGACGAGGTGGTGCTCTCCCAGCAGGCCTACGCCGAGAGCCGGCTTTTCTCTTTGGACATACTGCGATGTGTGGACGACAATGACTACGCTGGCCCTGACCTCATCGCGGACAACCGGAGCTTGGTGGGGGCACTGTCATGGTTGTCCGCGCAGTCCAGACCAGATCTCACCTGCTCCGTGAGCATGGCGCAACAACTCCAGAAGCAGCCCACCTTCGCGGACTTGAAGTTTACCAACCTCGTCTCCAAGAAAGCCTACGACCACAGAGAGGAAGGCCTCAGGTTCAAACCCATCCCGGCTGACGAGCTCATCGTCATCATCTACCGCGACGCTGGATGGGCTAACGCCAAAGACACAGAGCACGACGAGCCCGGTTTCGAGCTGACGGAAGAGGACAAGTTAGCAGGACTGCAGCAAGAAGGCCCCTTCGTGGCGAAGTGTGCGAGGAAGGCGAGAAGGCAGAACTCGAAGGTGGCCTCCCAGCTTGGGGAGCTGATCGTCTTTGCCGAAAAGGGGTGCGTCGTGGGAAAAAGGGGAAATTTCAGTGTCTTGGATTGGAAATCCAACGCCGGGCAGAGAGTGTGCAGAAGCACGTTCTCAGCAGAGACGCAAGCTTGCGTGGAAGGAGTAGAAGCCGGGCAACATGTTCGGGCGCTTTTCGAGACGCTGGCCAGTGGAGAGTTGGTGAGGGTCGAGGACAGCCGAGTCCCTCTGATCTGCTTGAGCGATTGCCGGTCGCTGTACGACCATGTTCATAAGCAAGGGGTCCCAAGGATCCCGTCGGATCGTAGATTGGCCGTAGACCTTGCTGCTCTTCGCCAAGCCCTGAAAAGGGAACAGTGGAGTAGTAAGCTTCCCTTGGCATGGCTCGCCAGCGCGTGTCAGCTGGCCGATGTGCTGACGAAGCCACAAAACCCCAGTAAGTGGTGGCAATTTTTCAGAAGCAAGCTGCTTGTGCCAGTAGATTTGAGCGGGGAGGCTTCGACCAGCATAAAGCTGGGAGAACTAGGGAGGACCAGTGTGAAGCATAAAGTTGAGTATGATCGCTTACCTTCTCCGTACGAGTTTCTGATTGAAAGCACTGGTCCCCCTTGAAGCCCAAGACCCTGCAGACGCTGCCAGGACGACTCCGACAGGCATTTGGCTTGGACATGGAAAAGGGCGCGCTTGCGCAGAGCAGGCCAGGCTGCCCAGGTCTTTCTTACGCTTTCTCACTTATCCTTCCCGCCGCTCCTTCTCTTCAATGCCTTACGTTCGTACCTGGGGGTGAGGGTGTTGACCTGCGAGGAGGTAGTCAGTCCGGCACTCTTTGCCAGGAGAGGCCTCCTGGCAGGATGCCCGTTGGCTCCGATGCTTTCGAAGATCGCGCTTTATTCACCGCTGAGCGCAGTGTTGAATGGGCGCAGGTGTATAGCAGGGGCTGACGTCTGGATAGACGACATCTCTGTGGACTTGGAAGACCAGTCCGCAGAGAAGGCAGCAGGCAACGCCAGGCTCCTCTACAAACAACTGTCTCAAGCCCTTGGAGGTGGTGGCCACTCCATTTCTACCAAGAAAACCTTCTTTGTTGCCTCCTCGAGCCGCGCCAGCAAGGCGCTGAGTAGCATACTCGAGGATGGAGACCCGGAAGTCCGCTCCATCGGCAAAGACTTAGGGGTAGGCACCAGTGGAGCTAAAAGAAGGAGTACAGGTGCTGCCACCAAAAGACTTGACAAGGCTAAAAGACGTCTCAAGAAACTTCAAGCCCTGCGCGTGCCCAACCAGGGTGTCCGCGCGAGACTCTTTAACGCCAGTGTCATGACCTCTGGCCTTTGGGGCCATCAAGGTCAAGGTGTCAGCCCCAAGGTCCGGAAGGACATCCGGGCGCAGGCTGCACAGATCGGTGGCAAGCAACCGCAAGGAAGCATCGACATCGCCCTCGACATTGCTGACAAAGGGGTTAAAGACCCTGAGGAGGGCCTCATCCTCCAGCACTGGATGTCGATTGCCAAGCTGCTGCAAAATTCCCAGTCTCGTGACTGGATTCTGAGAACGTGGCAAGTTCTCTGGAAGCAGCCCCAAGGCAAGCACAGGTGGAAAAGTGTGGTGGGGCCGCTTGGCGGGTTGGTCTGCTACATGCAACTTGACGTTGGTATAGAGACCCGGCAGCTGCATGCATGGGAAACCGCGAGCCAAACAGGAACAAGAGAGAAGGTGTCCTTCTCTCTGCAGGACCGCCATTTTCCCTACAAGGGCAAGCAATTGCTCAAGCAGGCAGTCGAGCAGAAGCGCAGAGCCAGGCTGGCGGACCAAACTGGGTGCCCCGCAGCTGCGAATGGCATCGACTGGACTGAAGCCAGACAGCTTCTCAAAAAGTTCAAGAACAAGAAAAAAGCAACCTACCTCCGTTCGGTGTGGCAGGGTTGCTTCAACGTCCCCAGCTCTGCAGGGACCTACATGTGCTCCAAATGCGGCGTCGAGGCCAATGAGGAGCACGCGCTGGTCCAATGTAGTTGGTGGCAGGAGCAGGGCCAAGCCGCTCCGATATGGTGGAGGAGGGAGCCTGACCTCCCGGACCTCCTTTAGGAAAGAGGGGTGGTGCCACAGAGCATGACTCTCCACCCGCCCTACGATTATTTGGAATCTTCCATCCAAGTTTCGGGCGTTTTCGCACAGGACGAGGTTGTCCAGGCAAAGGCTTGGTCTTTGGTTCCGACGCCTCTGGGGGCACCCAGTCCAAGGATCCCAGGAACAGGATCACAGCCTGGGCGGTGGTAGCTGCCGCTTGGAGCAAAGGGGCCCTAGAGATTCTTGGCCATGTCACGGGAATTGGGCGACCTGGCATTACCATTCCCCAGATTGAAGCCATGGCCATCAACGCATGCCTGGCGCGCGCAACAGGCAGGGTCAATCTTTCGATTGACTGCTGGCCGGCGGTACGGCAGGCAGAATCAGGTCATTTCAAAGAGGCCCACTACCCGGCGTGGACAAGCTGGGATCAGAGAGACCGACTGAATCTCACATGAATCCGGAGTCATGTGTCGGAAACAGAGTTCGAGGCAGAGTTCGGCTCAGCTGAGCTCTGGCGGCGGCAGCTCAACGAATGGGCAGACAAACTCTGTGGGGCCAGAGCCGCGTCGGAGCTCAACAAAGTGCACCTGGAGAAGGTGCTGCGCCTTGACGACCTCTCCAGACAGGTCTCCCTCTTCCTGGCCCAGAGAGCAGAGATGCTGTTGCAGGCTAAGGGAGCCCCTAGCTCTGCCTGAAACAAAACCCCTCCAAGAAATTCG
>CAJNIZ010011992.1:0-10369 GCA_905231905.1 Symbiodinium pilosum | reverse complement strand
ACACGTCTGAAGTGAGGCTTGCCTCAGTTACTCCCTCGACCCTAATCCCCACGTGTCAACTGCATACCATGACCTATTCGTGTGCTCCGCGCCCCGCCAGCCGAGGCGGGCGCGCGATAGCGTTTGTAATTAAAGGCTCTATATGGCGTTTAGGGTACTGAGTCTCTCTCATACCGCACTGATTTAATTGGTCATGAGAACGAAATTTGAATTTGCATCCCTCTGTAAGATGAGAATTGGCGATGAATATGAAACCCTCAGACCTCTACGACTAAACCTGACCCTATAAGCCAATTTGAGGCCCCAGATACTTGCAGCTTAGTAGTACATAGCCCCCAATGACTAGTTACTAGTTATGACCCATAAAACTGAGGACCCAAAATCCCATCCCTCCGACCCCAAGAATCAAAAGGCTCCTCCATGACCTGTTGCGAAATTGGACAGATTGCATCCTCCAGCATTGGGCCAGGTTTAGGGCTCAGGGCTTAGGATTTCTGACTTAGGTTTTAAGGGTTTGCCATTCGGAGTTTGCAGAATACTGTCTTTCTCAACCACTAGAGTTGGGAGCGCAGGCTTTGAGGGTGAAGATTTAACTGCCCCCTTCACCGTTTGTGTTTCTATCTACTTCGGGATGATGAATTGGGGGCCCCACTAAGACCCCAAAATCCGAGAGTCCTTATTGTAGAGACGCCCACTAACGTACCCCTACTGTGGAGAAACCCCCACATAAGGCAGAAACCAGAACCTTGATCTACACCCCAAAAGAAGGATCCATAATTCTGCTGAACCCATAGTAAGGTGACTATATTTCTATACTAGTATATGAGTAGCCTCCAAAGTTAGGGTCCCACGCTGGTACCCCTAAATTATAGGTGCCATAATACAATATATAACCAAAAAGGGGCCATAATTTTGAGAACAACCCATATTATGACATGACTATATTTCTATACTATATTATTAATTACTAGCCGTGGCATGACTATAATGCGTGTTAAAAACGCCACTGCCAAGGTCCCCTTGCTCTCATTGTAGCAAATGAAATCTACTTTGCCAGGCTAAATGCACTTATAGGGTTCAGGGTTTAGCCCCTGTATAGGGATTCTTCAGGAGTTCTAGAGGGCAGGGGTCATGTGGAGAATGATCCCCATCAGAGGTCCATAAACCCAAGCTAAACCCTAAACCCTAAATCCCTAAACCGTAAATCCGAACCCTGCAACCCTGGGTCCTCAGGGATGGCCAGCAGCTCACCCGGCAAGGCTTGAAGAAATGCCATAGCCGCAGATGGGGATTTCTTGCAGTAGGTGTTTTGGGGGTTTAGGGTTTAGGGGTTTAGGGTTTACATGGATTCAGAGCTTAGGATTCAGCAGCCCCCCGAAATCTGTTCGTAGGTTGCCAACGTTATTATGGTCCTTTATGGAGTCCCAATCAGAATATCAACTAGTAATATTTTGATTGGGACCACAATGAATGACGAGCCTCCATACGGAGGATTATAATTAACAAGGATTCCGGGAGCCCCCCTTCATATGTCTCTATATATATATAACCTCAAACAGTAGTTTCCATGTTCTTCTCCATTATCCCTATATAACCACTACATATATGGTAGTTTCCATGTTCTTTTCCATTATCCCTATAGAACCACTATATGTATAATAGTTTCCATTTGGGTTTCGTTTGGTATGATCATAGCCAGTAGAATACGACTTGAGCCGTACCACTTCAGCAGATCCTACAAAGCAAAACTGACACCGCAGGCTACATGTTCAAGAGCTTAAAGAATGTTTGCTACATAGTTCGCTTGTTGCATCTGCACCCTAAATAATATGGTAGTCTCAATGTTGCTTTCCGCCTTCTAAACCCTAAACCCCAAAAATCCTAAACCTTAGCCCTTGTAGTAGTCTCTCCTGCAGGTCCTTTGCCTCCGGATATGGTCGTGGAGCCCAGATTGGCTTTACATGATTTCCCAGACCCCCTAAAGGATCCCAAAAATGGAACCCCCCGCAATATGAACCCATCACTACATTGGGGAGACTAGGGGGTTATTCGGGGGTTCCATGTTTTGGAATCCTTTATGGCAGCTTCCCGGGATCCTGATTTGGCACTCCATGTAGGGTTTAGAGTTTAGGGTTGAGGTAGTTTCCCTAAATAGGGGGACTCCAACATAGATCCCAAAATGCTACAGTCCTAATGATGGGGAGCCTCAGAAAGGGACACCTAATTTTGGAAAACCCCCATTTTGACAACCTCCCATGTAGCAAGCGCTCAGGGTTCATAGCTAGGCATGTCGATACTGTGGGATCACGTCTGCCGGCGGGCCCGCCAAACTGCGGCCCATCTTATGACTGCGGCCCATCTTATGACAGTTACCACTAATATACCACTATTCCTACTATGATCACGATTAGTTTCACTTTAGTAGCATTATTTGCTACTACTAGTAGTACTCTTAATGTTCTTTCGCAAGCATGGGGCGCGACTCTCCTGAAAACATTTCCTGGTGGGCCAAGAGCAAAGGGTGTGTGCAAATCGTTGAGTTTTAATTGTGGACATGCGTGCCTTCATGTGCTCACGACGTGTGCTGAAAATGTTCACTTGATAGAGACCGGCTCAACCCAGGGATGCAACATACAACATGAAAAAACTGAAAAATACTTGATGATTAATTCTCTGATGTTATTGCAACTACTGCTTCTGCTGCTGCTACTCCTCCTCCTGCTCCTCTGACTTCTCCTAGCTGTGCTACTCCCACTCCCACTCCCTACCCCTACTCCACTACTCTTACTTCTGGTCCTGCTACTGCTACTAACGCTACAGCTACTACCACCCGACACTGCTTCCTCTGCTACTTGTCCTGCTACTACTTCTTGTTTTGCAGCCCCTACCTCAACCACCACCACTCCTCCTGTTCTGTGGCCATCAGAATCCATAATTCTCAGCCCGCCTTCGCCAGAGTTCGTTCCACTCGTCGTTGGCATGTGGTCCCTGGAATTGAGCCTTCAGGAGAGCTCCCACTCGCTTTTGTCAACATGGCTGCTCTCCTCTTACAGCGGCAGTCTGGCCACTGCATGTTTTGGTTGCTAGGCATGCGAGTCCTTGCCCAAAGTGTGGCTGGAAATGCAGGTTCAAAATCTTTTGTGACCTTGCCATTCCGTGGGTAAGACTCTCTGGCAGGAAGACGAGCACGCCACCATGCCTTGCTTATCTTGTCCTTGGGAAAGCCCAGGGCATCATCCCGTGGGAGAAGGAAGGACTGTCCATGCAAGTTTATAAACTTGGAAACTTTCAAAGATTCCACAGTTATGGCCTCCTAGCTGCCATGGTCCCTTCAAAATCCTTCGGGCCAAGACTAAAGAATATGTTCACGTCCAAAGCAAGAAAGCTACACAGGAAGACCTAGAACTTAGAATCCAACATAACATACACTTCTTGCACTGGAAGAGGTAGGGAGCGGACCAAAGCAGCACCCACACTATGCAGAGGGAGATCTGGTTTGCCTGGCGCCACGAGGCAGCTGAGGCGTGTCTGTCTTGCATGCTGTGCTGGCCGAATGCAGACGTTCCGTCTTTGAGGTTCTGTATTGCATCAGCTGAGAAACCTTAACGCAACAAACGCAAAAACATGACGTGCAAGCATGTGCATTTCACAATACTCAGGTTCCTTGGTCTGATGCCTGCTCCCCGGTCATTGTGACCTCTTGCGCTTCAGCTTTGCGCAGGGCAGGTTGTTCAGCGGTGAGAGTGACGATAGCTGCCATCAAGATCCGATTAAATTCGCATTCAAACGAATGACGGAATCCACGTATGGGGCCTAGCTGGCAAGGGAGCCACGGGCGGCCAACAAGCAGCAATGTCAGAATTGCAGCTGAGCGCTTTTGCAATGTTTACGTGTTTGGGGGAGGGGGGGGGGGTGGGGGTGGTGCATCCTTCAGCATACCTGGCCAAGTCGTCTGGGCAAAAACATGCAAAAACATGGGTCAAACTTGAGGGCATCCCAGGAGTATGTGGGGAGTTCTCAAAGTGATCAGTTTCTCTTTGTCATCGGGCAGGGGGAACTTCCCAGAGAGCTCAATATAGCTTAATCAAGGACTATACTTTAAATCATCCTTAATATGATTTCTGGTATGTTCCTTAACTTACGGTATTGGGCTCCGTGGGTCTCTGACACGCTTGAGGAGCGCAGAGCCTTCTCGAACCTGGTCGAAGGCCTCACGAGCACGTCCACGCTCCTCTTTGGTGTAGCCTGCCCGAAATTTAGGATTTAAGGTTTAGGGCTTCCATAATCGTCATCGGTTCCCCCTTAAACCCTAAACCCTAAATCCAGACAACTTCAGTCCTGAGCCTGGGGGGGGCTCTCCCCTAGAAGAAACATCTCCTTCACAAGCCGAAGGAAATCCCCAAATTAGCCTAAACTCCTACTATCCCCCTGAATTCCCTTATACGCACCCTTGAAGGACTTTAGACTCTAGGTCAAGTGCTTACATTCTGAGAGCGCGTGTGTGACCACGGCATTGTTGACCGCACGCTGACCTGCTGAAGTTGGCCAACCCCTGTAAAGGGACTTTAATGGGAACCCCAAAAACCAGGGAACCCCAAGAATATTGTAGGAATATAACGGAATATAAGGGCCCTGGTAGGTATATTCCTATTACATTCCTACTATATTCTTGGGGTTCCCTGTTTGGGATTCCCATTAAAGTCCCTTTACTGAATACACAGTACATCCCCATAAGAATAAGGGACGACTGCAGGGAGCTGCAATTTGGAATGCCCCATGACATGGAACGAAACTTTTTGAACCCTACAATCCCAGCTCAGAAGTTGCAGCAGGAGCCTGCCGAGGAGATGTGAGCAGCTAGGAAGGCTCGCAGATGCTTCATGGACAGCGCCTGAAGGTCCGCGGTCCAGGGGGAAGGTTTGGGTTCTAGCGGCCTAGGCTTTACAACAAGAAAGTCTGGTGGTTTCAAGGGCTAGTCCTGGGGTAGAGTGGTTGAGGACTCATAAGAGGGAAGTATAGGGATGTGTAGTCGACAACATGTCTGTGGGGCCTTGCTGCTGGCGCTCTTTCGGCCTATACATCCACAATTTTCATGACATGCTCACCTGCAACAAAAGACAGCCAAGAAACTGATAAATCCAACATCACTCCGCCCCGAAGCCCTGAATCCTCATCAGGAAGCGCAGTGCAAATCCTGCACAGCCCAACCAAATCTGAATTCAGTCAGCCTCCCTACACCCCAAACCACTAAACCCTAAAACATGTGGGGCTTTGGCGAGGCTGCCTCAGCTGCTTTAGAGCCCAATACCCGTTAAGGAATATAATATACCCTAAATTATTTTAGAAGGCCCAGAATAATTTAAGGTATATTCCTTAAGTGTAGGGAACACTTGATGCAAAGACACCTGAAAGCGCCACTACTTGTGACTAACCCTGCAACACTGGGCTACTGTTCAAGCTTTCGAACCAGGTTGCCAGAATATGGGCCTATCCTGATTTTGGCATCTTAGTATAAGTTCCTTAACAGCAAGCCAGCATTTAGGTTCCCCAGCAACCCGTTAATAATAAGGGCATCCTTTTTTTCTATTGTCCTGGTTTAGTAAGGAGACCCAAAATGAACATGAAAAAACGGTATTACTGGGGTACCGGAATAGGGCAAACTGCCGACCTTCAAAGAGGAAAGCTGAGCAGTCTCCAAGGACTCCGAAATTGCAACTTGCAAAGATGTCAGGCCTGGGGAGTTTAGGGTTTAGGGCCCCCCCCCCTAATACTAAACCACCCCCCACTCGCTTTAATATTAAGTACTCCCGGTATTTTATAATATACAACATAATGGCAGTATTTGATATTAGGGGGGGTGGGGGCGGGGTTTAATATTAGGCTATTATGAGGGGGAGGGATTACTTAGGGACATTCAGCGAGACAGTGGGACGTATAGGGTATTATGAGGCTATACAGGGATGTGTAAGATTTATAGAAATACGTAGGTGCTGGTAGGGGTACATTGGGATATGTAGGAGTCTATAGGCATGTGTTGTGGTGAAGGGGATACAACAATGGAGAACCAATAGAAAAGAACACACAAACATTATAAGGTGTGTGAGGGGGTTGCTTGGAGGCTCTCTTGAGCGGCGCCAAAGACCTGGTGGCCAGCCTTCTATCCAATTTACTGCGTTGTCAAGTTGTTTACTCTGATCGTTTCCGCATCAAACAACGCAAACTACTACGTCATCGTTTTATTCGTTCTTATCATCGTTTCCATGATCTGCGCACGCCGATAAACTGTGTCAGTTTTATACAAAGCGTAGCCACCTGGGGTTTTGTCCCAGCTCTCTTGAATTAGTAAGTCTACGTAGCAATAGGGGCTATGGGGCTTGTACTTACTAAGTCAAAAGAGCCTCCAAGCAGAGTTTAGATAGTTGGTGGTTGCAGGTTCAACTTTAGGGTAAGGAAGGCTGTCATGCTGCAGGGCAGGTGTCTCCATCTGATAAAGAACCCTCGGCATTGAGAGCGAAGCCAGACCTATTCAGGAGGTATATGCTTGCGAGTCACAGCATCTTTGCATTTCTTGACTCAACGAAAGGCATTGCAGGAACTAATGCGTCCAGTCCTACCAGGGAGTGGGAAGTCCCTGAGCACACAGCCCCATCTAACGCTCAATATTTCTTCCAAGTTGAGAGAAACAAAAAAACTTTTTTTTGAGTGGCAAGGTGGTCGGCAATGCTAGGTGTAGCATGCAGGCTCTTGTGTTACCACATATGAAACCAGTGGTATGACCATGGTAAGACCGACGGGTCTTACCATCATCATCTTTGTTAGCAGAAGTGTCATGCTCATCATCAGCATCGTCATCATGAGCAGCTGCAACATCATCCTTGTTCTGAAGCTTTGGGTTCACATGATCCCCTTCTTATCCCAGACGCATTCCCCTCAGAACTGCTATAGAACAGAAATTGATGCAAGCTCCCATTTAAGGGCTTCCGACATGACTCATACTTTGCAGAGTGCCGGTGTTTGGAACCTAAATCCCATGCCCTCGAAGATGCTCACCGCGACTCACTACTGTGGAATCCTGCAGAACAACTCGCTCAAGCACGCTGCCAAGGTCGCGCACGATGGCCGTCACAAGCCGCAGGGGAACCTTTTACATTTGCACTTGGTTTCAGGTTTAGGGTTCGGACTGTGCTAGCATGCAACCCCTGGTAGAACCACCATAAAACGGAAAAGAAGGCTCTCTGGCTTGCTGTGCTGAGAGCTATATAGTGACACCGCCCATGCTTTCATTTCGGAGATTTGCGTCTTGCCTGCTTGGGGACCGAATGAAGGTCCTAGGCCTAGGCTGTCAGCTTTCTAGGCTTTGAGGTATGAAGTTAGGGATATTAACCACCATTTAGGGTTTAGGCTTTAAGGATATTACCCATAATGGAAAAGAAAATGGAAACTACTATTTACGGTTTAGGGTTTAAGGATATTACCCATAATGGAAAAGAAAATGGAAACTACTATTTAGGGTTTAGGGTTTAATGGAATTTCATGGAATGTCTGCTTGTCCTTGTAACAGCCTTTTCAGGATGTCTCAAGGCATGTACAAAAGCTCCGAGGGTGGCGCGTGCCCCCAAGGAAGGCGATCATGCGGTGAGTTGTCAAAACTATGGCTCCTACTCATACCCTCGGACCCGCAATAAGTAGTACCAAGACCGCTTCATGCATTGATCCTTACTAAACCCTGAACCCTAAACCCTAAACCCTGAACCCTAAACCCTAAACCCTAAACCCTAAACCCTGAACCCTAAAGCCTAGGACCTAACAGGGATCCTCAGAGGCAACGAGACTCAGAGGCAACAGTCATCGTAGTTGACATCCCCATCATATGGCCTTTTGTGCCTTGACAATGGCATCCATGTAGCAAAAGCAAATCCGCCATAATTTAGGAGGACCCCCCACCCTGTAATAGTGGTATAATGGGACTATAAGAGGACCCTAATATAATCCTTATTATCCATAATAGTCACTATTACTGGGTGGGGGGTCCACCTGAGCCATAATGTTGGCTTCAAAGTGGTCAGCAGTTCTTTCTGTGAAGGTCGTCCTACACCCTAAACCCTGAACCCTAAACTCCAACCCCCCACTTGATCGACTCAAACCTTGCATCCTAATACCCACTCTAACTCCAGAAGCCACCCGAAACCCTAAAGAACACCCGAGACGCCAAAACCTGAACTTTTCGAACAAAACAAGCCGACAGCATCCCCGCAAGTTGAAGCGCCTTGTGAGAGAGCTTGCCCGCGTACTTTGCGAAAACTCTTTCTATGCTGGCCTGCATTTTCTTCATGGTGCTTAAGAGAGCCGGGGAGCGGATCCTTGTAATAGTTATTGCGTAATCCCGATATATAGAACTGCACAAGTCCCCACGTTCGCTCCACCACTCCCTCTAAAGCACCAGTAAGTTTTGCATGCACTACACTCTGAAACCCTTTCCCTGAACCCTAAAAGCCTAAAACCCAAACCCTGAAACCCTAGACCTTTTCCCTGAGCCCTAAGAGGGGCCCAACCTGGCATGCCTCAACGCTAGCATATGCTATAGGGTTACATGACCTAGAGTCAGTATTTCCTACATAACTTAAATACTGGACATGGGTCTAGGGTCGAGGGTTGAGGGGTTTAGGACATGGGTTCCTTCTTCGGGACTATATTAAGGACTATACAAAACTGTAAGAGGGACCCTTGGGTCTATTGGTCAGGGTCCCTTAATAAGGCTAATATTCACAATAGCTCATATACGGCTATATAGGGCTATGTATTGGGTGGACGCCCCCCAAACCATAGTGCCTTCAGGGGATAATAATGATTATATGAGGATCCTCTCAAATTCCTATTATACCACTATTACAGGATGCCGGGTCCACCTAAGTCATATAAGGTAGCATATGCTATAGCCTTCTATACGGCTTAAGGGGCGGTATAAGGTTGATATAGGGCTATAGGGTAACATTGGGTTCTACAGGGTTTAGGGGTGTCTTCTCGATAATGGAGAATGAAATGGAAGAGGCAATAAAAGATGACATGGAAACTACAAATGATTTACGAAGATATGGGTATTTCCAGAACTTGGGGGGTCCCTTTTCATACACCCACCCATTTATGCAAGCTCCTATAACATTTTCAAATTCGGTCTCACAGCCCAAGCAACGCGAATGGGAGAAGCTCTTAGCAGGAAGCATCCGTTCGGGTGCTTAAGGGAGCATGGGCGTGCGGAAAAGAAAGTGCAAGCTACTGTAGGGTATACGGTTTAGGATTTAGGGTGCTCAAGTAAGGTAAGGGGCGGGTGTGAATCTCTAAAACCACCCCGCCACATGTATATATATATATATATTACATATAAAGTCACCCTTAAGTGGAGAGAATATGGGGTATGTGGTTCTGGGGAATTCTATGTTCTATCTACTTAACAGCGACTATACTCCCCTGTGCTGGTACCCTACAACCCCTGAAGCATCAGTAAGCTTTTGTCAGCAACTCTGCTACGACCTCGCCTGCTCGTGCGTGGAAAACTGTTCCAAGAAAACCACGAATTCCTCCAAGTCCAAGGTAGGAAATTCGGACCTGAGACCATGCATCTCCTGACTACCCGGGTCAAGGGTTTAGGGTTTACCCTCATACGTTAGGTGGACCCCCCACCCAGTAACAGTGAGTATGAGGGATAACAAGGATTTTATGTTAGGGTCCTCTTATTGTGCTGTTATACATACCACTATTACAGGGTGAGGGGTCCTCCTAACTCGTACTACACAACCTCCTTTCCCATTCCCTTGGAGTCAATGCCAGTATTGTGGGTACTTTGGCGGTGCCAACAGAGAATGACAATGTTGAAAGGCAGGGTCAGAGAGAAAGCCAGAGGGGCAACAACATAAGTATACTTCTTGCTGCTTAAGTGAAAGTGCTGAAGCAGAATAGGTACCATAACTACCACATGTAAGGGTTGATTACGTAGGGATAGCGAGGAAGGATCCATCCCCGCACTTCTCTTGAAGCACCAGGAGGCAAAAGGCAAGAAAGCAAGCATGACTATAGTGGTGCTGTTAGTCATGGCTTCGTACCCGTACGCATGCACTACAGTGCTGTCAACCGGTTGTTCAAATGACAACGCTCCAAAACCACATACACATAAAAACGGTTCTAAGCAAGGGATGACGCATGTTGTTTCAACAGTCACCTGGGCGAACTGAGTTGCACGCAGTTGGCTGGCAGTCTCAACTGCTGCCTCAGTAATTCACCCAGAGAGCCCACTATGGCTTAATTACGGAATATACATTCAATTGTACTAGGTCCCATAATAGATTCTAAGGTATATTCCTTCATTGAGGGGTAT
>CAJNIZ010011991.1:60232-101654 GCA_905231905.1 Symbiodinium pilosum | reverse complement strand
AACTCTAAACCGTGAACGTAGAGGCTGTTCTCTTTTTGTCTTTTTTTTTTTTCTGCCTGGGCCAGCATGCACTATTCCGTTCCTATGTTGTTATTAATCCGTTCAGCTCGGATTTAGCTCTAATACGACCCCCTTTTTATTATTCCGTTCGGGCTGATTTAGCTCTAATACGACCCCCTTTTGTAATCCGGCCCCTACATTAGGGCAAAACCTCTAGCACAGAGGCAATACCCTATAATCATTAATTCTCCCTTATAGATCTGATTGTAAACAACACTCGTGTTTCGTAATATGGTAGTTTCCCAAAATAGGGGGACCCCAATGATTGGGCCCCAATGTAGACCCCAAAATACTATAATCCTTATTATAGGGACCCCCAAAAGGGTACCCCTAATTTTAGGAAACCCCCATATTATACCTGGCAACAGAAGCACTTTTCCCGGCTCGCAAATTGGAATTGGAGGCTAGGGTTTGGGGTTTAGGGTTTAGGGTTTGGGGTTTAGGGTTTAGGGTTTAGGGCAGTTATGATGCTTCTGGATTCTTTTCGTAGTGGTCATGGGTTCCCCTACTATCACCCTAAACCCTAAAGCCTACTACCTTAATTAAAGCTTGGCCTAATTAAAGTCAATTAAAGAGGAGCCTAGGAGGGGTATTATAGGATTATAGGAGGCGGTAGTAGGTAAACCCCTGAACTGGGCAGCAGCGTTTAGTAGAGCAACTCCAGATCAAAAAGCATTAGACCCTAAACCCAGCATTAGGAAGTACACCTTAGGTGGACCCCCCACCCAGTAATAGTCACTATACAGCATAATATCGACAATATTAGGGCCCTCAAGTACCACTATTACAGGGGTGGGGGTCCTCCTACAGTACACCACTGACCATAATAGGATGTGGGTGGTTGTCAAAATTAAGGTCCCTTTTTGGGTACCCTAAATATTAGGTGCCGTATTATAATAGGGATCCAAAAAGGGACCATAATATTGACAACCACCCATGTTCAAGGGCAAATTTCAAAGACGTTGCGAGAGGGATCCCCATCACTTTCCTGAGGCAATGTCACCTACAACCCATGTGATACCCATACCCTACCTAAACCCCGAAAGTATGCAACATAATTGCCTTTTGGGCTATTTTTTACGGGTCTTGGGCTATTATTTTACCTACTCTTGGAGCCTAGGTACTCACTAGTCCCTCATCCTGCCACACCCTAAACCCTAAACCCTAAATCCTAAATATTACACTTCAAACCCTGAGCCCTAACCCCTAAACTCTCAACCCCTAACCTTGCACCTCATCTGACGTCCTACCAGGTGCAGAAGCTGAAAGATGCGCTTCGCGCGCACTTTTGGCAAGAGTTGAGAGTTTAGGGTTCAGGGCTCAGGGCTTTTGGGTTTTGAGGTTTAGGGGTTTAGGATTTAGGGTTCAGAAGTTTTTTGGGATTTCCTGAGCAGGTTTGGGCTTGCAGGGGTATTGCTTAGGGTTTAGGGCTTTTTAATTTATCAGGTTCTGTTCAAGCTTCAGGCCTGGAAATTAGCGTTAAAGGTTTAGGGTTTAGGGGGCCAAACTTCAAACCTTGAACCCCCCAGCATTCGCGGTTTATGGGGTAGGGCCTAGGGTTAAGTTTTACTCATCAAGATATGGCATTCATTACGAATGTACACGCCCCTAATCCCAAGACCCTAAAGTACAAGGACCCTCACAGAACCGATGAAGGTGGCATTTTTCGAAGTCTCTGGCCCGAGCAAGCAAACCACTGAACATGGCAGTCCAGGCTTCTGAGTTCAGGGTTTATGCTTAGGGTTTAGGGTTTAGAGCTTAGAGTTTCGGGTTGAGGGCTTGGAGTTTAGCATCTAGCGCCTGTCAAGGATTGGCAGGCATCTGGAGCATCTAAACCTCTTACCCGGCATGCTGCTCAGTGTCCTAGCCTATAAACCCAAGGCCCTAAACACCAAACCTTAAACCCTAAACCACTATCTTCCAATGTACTCGGCCTTTGATGATTGCAGCCTGGCATCGCACTTGACCCACGCTGATTACCTAGTTCGGTAGCCTTTGCTCCTCCACCCGATCTGCTTCCTGCAGGGTGTCTTGGATGAGTGGCCTAGGGTTGTAGCACATCAGCGAACACCAGAACGCAAAAGTACGTGGAATGATGGCGTGGTTGACTCTTTTTGCTGAGTTTTGGCCATTATCTTACCTACTTTTGGGATCCAGAATGTCCCCGACCCCTGAGGCGCTAAATCTCTACACCCTGACCTTGGGGGTCCAGTATACCGCATTCAGGCATATACTTTGGGAATCTTATGCTTGCAATCGTTGTTCGGGTTTGGGGGCGTATACGAGAACTCTGTACTCTGGACCCTGAGCGCAAGAGTTTACACCCTAGGGCTTGAACCGAAACCTTGAACTCTAGATCGTGCTGTTTGGAGTTTATGGATCAAGGCGTAGGTGTTAGGCTTTCGTTCAATGCCTACATCACAAACCCTGTACCCAAGGGCAGAGCCGAAAAGCCCTGAAGGCTTGAGTGCTCAAAGCCTACATCTTGGGGGTCTCTATCAGGTCGAGCTTCGAAACCTTATACCTTACCTGTAAGCCTAAGTACCTACAGGTTCATGGGTCATACCTATTAAGGTGTGATTACTACTAGGCTGTAGGGCATTGGGGTTACAGGTAAGCTCTCGAGCTGAACCCTAAGCCTCAATGCCTTTTGACATCTTTTGACCCCAAGCCTTGAACCCCAAACCCCAAACCCTAAACCCTAAACCCCAAACCCCAAACCCTAAACCCGAAACCCTAACCCGGCACCCTGAACCCTGCACCCTGAACCCTAAACCCAAACCCTCAATCCTAAACCCTAAACCCAAAGAAACAGAAAGCCAGAGTCGTATACCCTAAGCTCTTTACCCTAAGCCCAATAAACCCTTAGGCCTTGCATCCAAGGTCCTAACCATAGGCGTCTCATATGGGCCCCTACCTGTTTCCCTCTTTTCAACTATGGACCCTACATCCCAGTTGTGTTTGTTGGCATATGTTAGGCTTATAAGGATCTGCTAAACCGTAAACCCTAGACTCTGCACCCCAAGCCCTAAACCCCAAACCCCAAACCCTAAACCCCAAACCCTAAACCCTAAACCCTAAACCCCAAACCCTAAACCTTAAACCCTTAAGGCTAGAGGCCAACAGTTCCCCACCCGCCAGGTCTGCCGATCTCAAGCAGCGCTGGTGGGACCCTGGGCTGCCGGTGCAAGGTTGTAGGGATTTAGGGTTTAGGGTTTAGGGGTTTGGGTTTGGGGATGTAGGGTAGTAGGGATTAAAGGATTTGAGGCTTGGGGTGTAGGCTAGGGTTTGGGGTTTAGGGTTTGGGGTTTAGGGGTTTGGGTTTGGGTTTGGGGATGTAGGGTGGTAGGGGTTAATGGTTTTGGGGCTTGGTGTGCAGGGATATTACCCCCAATAACGGAGAATCATATGGAAAGTCTGGGGCTTACGTAGGGTGTTGGAGGGGTCTGGGTTTCAGGGTTTGGGGGGCCCGGATTCCCACATCCTAAGCCCTAAACTCTAAGTCTATTGCGCCGTAGGTCCTAAACCGTTAGCTCCAGACCTAACATCCTACATGTCCCAAGCCCTATAGGCTCTAAATCTACTTTCCCGTAAGTCCTCAACGCTAGATCCTGACCCGACCCTCTAAACCTTCAGCTCTCACCCTTTAAGCCCTAAACTTTGATCCTGAACGCGGTTTAGGGTTTAGCTCAATACACCCCTATGTGCTATGTAATCATTGCTACGGAGCACAAGAAGTACCTCTCCCAGGACTACTGCGACAAGCAGCCGGGTGGTTTACGAGACCCGCCCTGGCCCCAAGGGAGGTGGGTTTCGGGTTTCCTGTCAGGCTCAGTTTTTTTGTTTTAAATTGGGGGTATTTAGGGATATCTTTAGGTTATATTGGGGCTAAATTGGGATAATGGAAAATCAAATGGAAACTACTATAATAGGGTTATATCGGGTTTAGGGTTTGATATGGGCACATATATACGGGTACTGAGTATTTACATTTTAGCTCACCTTTAGATTTAGACAGGGTATGGAACAGTTGGCCCTTGAATCCACTGCAGACCAGGCTTCGGAAAGGGTACCGAAAGTGTTGCTTTCACAGGATGTGGAGCTAGGGCTGTGAGGCCTTTGCGGTCTCATTTTTCAGCAGGTTCGTTTTGATGATGATGATGATGATGATGATGATTTATAATGCGTAGAATCGTTACATAATGACATAACCTCTCAATAACCCCCAAAACAATCCCTACATACTGTAGTCCCTATTTAGGTATAGCATCCTTCTAGGCCTAGGCTGAGGCATACGGGAGTTTCTCGAGACAGTTGCCATTACCATACGGGGGCTGCTAGAAATGACGGCGTCATAGTATTTAATTTGTGGGTGTGGGTGTACTTGGGACCGCTGCTTTCGCAAAATCCCATGTTGAGGTTTCACCAAATATCGTTTGTTAGGAACTCCCATTAGCCCCTTTTGAAAAGAATAGTGGCCTCTCCAAGGTTCTTTCATGGTGTGAGTTTGGAACCCTAAGCCCCCTAGGGTTGAGGGGGAGAGTATAATAGGGGAAAGTTCCCCAAAATTAGGAGTACCATGCGTCTATATGTGGCAAATATCGGGTATATAGTATCAGGGTACATAGAGATATGAAAGGTATGTACAGGGTTTGGGGTTTAGGGCTGGGGTCGCTATAATGGGGTCTATATTGGGGGCCCCTTAGATATGGAAATGGAAGCGCGCAAAACTTCAAGTCCCCCCATAGCTCTAGCCCACAACCTCCAGACTCCTACAGCGTGTGACTACTAGCCCATAACTGAAAACTCCAAGGCAACCAAATCATAACCCCTTCAGCAACTGCCTAAACCTACCCCTCCCTACACCCTAAACCTAAACCCAGAGCCTGGATTTGTGGTTCCTTATTTCCGGAACCAATTTTCATGGGGGCCTGATGGTATTGATTATTCGTTAGTACTATTCCTACTATTCTTCTTATTATTTGTATTATCCTGAACCCTCAGCCCTGAAATTACCATGATAATTGTTATTAGCATTATTGAAATCCACTCCCCGCCCTAGCTGCAGGAGACCATGTGGTCAGTAGATGTGGTCCGGACGCTTCTCCCCATTAACTCCCGAAGGGTTAGGGTTTGTGGCTCGAGGTTTGAGGTGTTGGGTTTTAGGATTAGGGTTTAGGGTTTAAGGTTGGGGTGTAGGGGTTTTAAGGTTTCAGGATTTGAGCACCGCCTCTATGGCAGCCCTACCCTTTCCATGCCTTAATGCCAGCACAGTCTACTGAGCTTAGGGTTTAGGGGGTACCCTAAAGCCTAAACCATGTACTAAACCTTGGACGTGCTTGTAAGAGCATCCAAGGCAGCGACACTCTTCGAAGAACATTCAGCTGCCCGTCTGCCTTTGACAGTCTAAGAGTAAAGGGTCGTCAAGGAATCTCAGAGGTTTATCCCCAAGCGCTAAACCCTAACCCCTACACCTGAAATCTTACAGCCTAAACCCTAAACCTTAAACCCTAAGCTCTAAACCCTAGACCCTAAGCTCTAAACCCTAAAATCAAAACCCTAACGTTTAAACCCTAAACCCTAAATCTATCAAGCTAAGAAGGCCTGAAGCAAAGGTATCTTCGAGAATTAAGCATAAGAGTGTGCGGTTGAGGTTTAGGGATTAGGGTTTAGGGGAAAATTCCTGCGTTGCCCTGAGAGCCCGTGGACCTAGGAATTTCGGGAAGTTAGTATATAAAGGTCATGCAAGATTTCTGTTGTATCAACTGTGTGCTCTTTGGGGGGCCAGTTCATGACTTGAGGGTATTTTTGAAGGAGGCAGCTTTAGGCAGAGAAGGTCACGTAGGAGATCGTGCATCGAGCCTGCGAGGTTTGCAGGGTTTGTAGGGTTTAGGGTTCAGGGCCGCGGTTTAGGATTAGGGCTTAGGGTTTAGATGGGATTATGGCTCAGGATGGTTGCTTTTTTAGACTTTAGCTTATGGACAAATGCCTTCCCTTCCCTCGCTGGTCCTTGCCAGAGCTTGTCCCCAGGCTTCTACTTCCTGGCAAAGGAAGAAAGTAAGCAGGTTATAAACGGGCATATACGCAGACTACCACTCTCAGCTAAGGACGCAAAGATCCGTTTGTATCCTGCTTACTAAGTTCCAGGAGCTCTCTAGTACTGGAATGCCGGATTGAGTTCATACCAGCCCTAGCAAAAAGAGTCTGAGTCCTGGCAGTCAGCAGGGAATGAAGGCATGTCCCCCTCTTCTCTCGCACCAATGGTGCGGGCTAGTTTGCAGACTACTTCGCCCATGCAAGCAGATCGGTTCGTAAAGAACCCTCGTTTGCCCTTCAAGCCCTGCATATGGCCCTTGGTTGTGCAGAAGCCTGAATAATCACCACCAACCGTTTGTGTTCGTTACACAGTTAGTAATTACTGTAGAAGCGTACATAATTACCCAGCACCTTTGTCCTAGATTCCTTATCTAATTATGGTCTAGGATACCTCAAACACACATCCACAGGACAATTTGGTGTGTATTTACGCTTCTACACTATAGTCTACCGCAGGGTTTAGGGCTCGGGGCTTGCATTGAACGGCAACCACATTCGAGGGTGTCTGAAAAGAAGCATCATGAACCCAGGGTTGCGCAGAGTCTGATCACCAAATACGATACGGTAAGGTTCCAAAAGCGTGTTGATAGCAAACCTGTGCGGGCAAGAAATTATGTGGTATCTTTGAGCATGTTCTATGGTGTTAGGCCTGCACAAGATGCATGAAGCGCAAAAACTACCCCAGAACAAAGCTGGTACCCTAAACCCTAAACCCTTGACGGTGTGGGTATTCTTCTCCTAGCTCCAGATTGCATGTTGCTCAGGAACTCTTAACCCTAGGCCCTAGGCCCCAAACAGTGCGAACGCATAGCAAGGATCTTCTTTGAGTTCTACGCTGGCGAGTGGGATCCTGAGTGTTCTAGGATGTTGCGTGCAGTATAGGATTTAGGGTTAAGGCGGTTAAGGGTTAGGGTTTCGGATACAGTAGCGCCTGGACACCCAAAACCCAAAACCCTAAACCGCCCGAAAGTATGTAGCATAAAGGCCTTTCTGGTAGGGTGCTGCGCCTCTGTTTTACCCCACTCTTGAGGTATTTTTTTACTACTAGTCTTGAAAATTGTGATGAGGGATGGGGGTTTAGGATTTAGGATGTGGGATTTAAGGTTTAGGGTTTAGGCTTTAGGCTTTAGGGGTTGGGTTTGTCATTTACGGCCAAAGCCCATGGACGCAGCAGGAGGGCAGTGTCCTTGTCCATTCTTGAGGAGGGTTCCGTTGTGGGAGCGAGGACGAAAACCAAGGGGCCGTAATCCTAAACCCTAAATCCCTAAACCTTGGACCCCTAAACCCTAAACCCTAAAAATCCTAAAGTTCTACAACTCTAAACCAGAACTAGATTTCTGGAAAGCCCCGAATATGAGGGGAAGCCTGTCAACCCGAGGCTGACGTCCAGGGTATTTCAGATTTATGGGGGCGCGGTTTAGGGTTTAAAGGGTGTAGGGTTTAGGATTCAGGGTTTAGGATTTAGAGTGTAAGATTTAGGGTTCAGGGTTTAGGATTTAGGGTTTTGGGCTTAGGATATAAGGCTTAGGGGTTTCGGGTTGAGGTTGGGTGGAGGCTGAAAGAGTAATAGAAGCTCCAGAGAGACAAGCAGGCCAATTCTGAAGAGGGCCACCATGGTGGTTTGTGGCATGATGAAGAAGCTGAAGATGCTAGAGAGGGTTTAGGGGTTTAGGGTTTAGGGGCGAGGGTTTAAGGTTAGCGTTTTAGGTTTACGGGTTTAGGGGCTTAGGGTTTAGTAGCTCAGGCTTTAGGGTTTAGGGGTTTAGAGTTTAGGGTTCGGGGTTTAGGGGATGAAGTTGCACCGGAGGAGCTGGCTAAGGCGGCTTCAGCCAGTGGTGGCAGTGGCAACAAGCACCGAAGAATTGAGGCAACTCGTTTTTCAACCCTAAACCCTATAACCCAAAAGGAGATGGAGCTAAATGAGAGAGGCTCGCAGGCAGCAAGTGGTTGCCAAGGAACACCTTCGTGCGGGTTGTATCACATGATCGTTTCACAAAATTTGGGGCCCGCATATAGACCCCAAAATACGATTGTCCTTATTATGGAGACCCCCAGAAAGGTACCCCTGATTTGGGGAAACCCGCCATATAGGCACATAAATATACTGACCACGATCTCTGGTGTCATTCAGTAGGTTGGGGAAGCCAATCCAAGTTTTAGGATTGACC
Organism: Symbiodinium pilosum; assembly: GCA_905231905.1. Taxonomy (NCBI): domain Eukaryota; class Dinophyceae; order Suessiales; family Symbiodiniaceae; genus Symbiodinium; species Symbiodinium pilosum. The sequence continues at coordinate 93,330 of CAJNIZ010011991.1, read as the reverse complement.
CTGAATCATCAACCCTAAAACCCAACCCTACCTGCAAACCCTTCAGGATGAGGGTTTAGGATGTATGAATTTATTCCCGGCTGCAAGCCACGAGGTGTGAGCAAGGAGTGGGCGGCGTGGCTGACTGTCACAGAGAAAGAAGTCTCTGGTTCTCATGTTTAAGTGCGTGGATAACAGCCGGCGCCGAAAGCTGGAGTCGTTGCGAGGCAAGTTTCCGAAGGAGGAGCTGCAGTGTGCCGCCAGCATGGTGGCGTTGGGCGAGTTCTTTGCACCAGAACCTCACCGAGGGTCAAAGCCCAGAAGCCGGTGGATGGTTTCCTGGATGGAGATTCCCAGCTGGAGCTGCAACTGCAGGCGGGCGTTTCGCTGAAACGTACTTCCCAGATTCCTTGAAGGATCCAAAAAATGGAACCCCGTAATAATCACCTACTTTCCCCAATGTAGTAATAGGTTCCCAATAGGGGGGGGGGGGTTCCAATTTTTTGGATCCTTTAGGGGTCTGGGTTCTTGCTTACTCCCATCCTGGCAACTCATTGGTGCGAGGAAGCATGTTTAACGAGCGCACAACAAGGGATGCCTGATAATGGCCTGAAATTACAAGGGTAGTTACAAGGGGTGTAAGTGGGGATTCGGGTCTAGGCGGGGCAGTCCAGGGTGGGACATGGAAAGCTGCCGAACCCCAAAGAGGGTTTAGGGTTTAGAGAGGGTCAAGATCCTAAGCCCTGAACCCCTACACTTCTAAATCTCAAACCCCTTCCCCTTAAACCAGAGGAAGATGGCAAGTCCTGAACCCTAAACCCTAAACCCTAAGCCGCATTCCGACAGCTAGAAGCCGAAAGTCTTGACCAAGGTATGGCACGCCGCCTTTGGTGGCGGCGGCAGCCGCAACGGCTGCAACAGCTGCAGCCAGCAGGGTGCTCAGATTGTTACTAGGGTTCAGGGTTTAGACTGTACAATAATGAAGAACCAAATGGAAAAGACAATGGAAAATGAGTTGGATGCGCAGAGCATTTCTGCACTGAGCTTTCTCTTTCTGATGTTCTGAGGATTTCTCAGAACGTGGGTCCCACGGGCCTTGGGGATGTAGTTTATCATTTTTATAGGCTAAGTGTGCATTTGTTATGTTATGGGTGGGTTCTGAACAATGAAGTGCCCCTGGCGTTAGGGTAGCGTTTTTTTGTTTCCAGAGATAGGGGAGTTTCCCAAAATGTGCTTTGTAGAATCTTAAGGGCCTTTTAGGGCGGGATCGGAGCTGTTGGTAGTCCCCGTTTCCGTTGATGAGGCCTGCCACTGTAAGGAAGACAAAACATAATGTACACAACGGCTCAAGCAGCTTAGCCCCAAGCTCCAAAGGCACCTTTTGTCCCCAAGCTGAAAACATTATGCTGTTCTTACCAAAGGGATCGCAACTACGATGCTAGAGATGTTGTGTGTGAAGTGAGGTCCTCGCTACATCTCAGGATGAAGGCGTTTTGTGGCAATAGCTATAGTCCCAATTAAGTAGATAGAATTTGGCTTTGGGTAAACTATAATAATACCCCATATTCTATCTACTTAGGGGGACTGTGATCCCTAAACCCTAAACCTCATCTTCTATCTACTTCAGGGGGACTGTGATCCCTAAACCCTAAACCTCATCTCCTATCTACTTCAGGGGGCTATAATCCCTAAACCCTAAACCCCTTATTCTATCTACTTAAAAGGGACTCTATACATTTTTCGACATAGCCCACCCCCGAAAACCCAAACCCTACTTCTCACCTCTCGAATCCACAAATCTAGGGCTTTAGGTTTTAGGGTTTAGGGTTTTGGGGTTTGGGCTTTAGGGTTTAGGGTTTAGGTTTTAGGGTTGAGGTTTTAGGGTTTAGGGTTGAGGTTTTAGGGTTTAGGGTTTAGGTAACACCTAAATCCTAAACCCTAAACCCCAACCCACCTAAATCTCGAGCCGCTCAATCGAGTCAGTCCGCTGCCCAGGTCTGGCCAACGACAAGGTGGAGGATTCCCATTGCTGCTCTATACATGGGTTATGTAGCGGATTCTCTAGGGGCCACTATAGGGCAGATTAAGGTTTAGACTATGGCTCATGTAGGATCCTTCCGAAGAAGGAGGGTAGATCGCCTTTTCGGGGCACATAGACGTAGAATCTGACCATGCTTAACGAAGGCGGGGGCATTTAAGAGCTAGGTCTAGGGTCCGGAGCGTAGAGCATACGGTTAAAAATTCTGCGACAATAACCGCTAAACCCTGAACCCCAAGCCCTAAGCCCTGAACCCCAATCCTAAACCCTTTAACCCACCTATGGTCCCCCAAGTAGACAGAACATGAGGTATGTGGGGATCTTATTATCTTATACCCAAAGCCATATTCTATCTACTTAAGGGGGACTATAAACCCTAAACCCCTAAATCCTAAGCCCTAAACCCTAAATTCTATCTACTAAAGGGGGACTATAAACCCTGAACCCTAAATCTCTAAATCCTAAGCCCTAAACCCTAAATTCTATCTACTTAAGGGGGACTCCAGCCCTCAAGCCCTATAGTCTAAACTCCTAGTATCCCCCTCAATATCCCCTATAGTAGTCCCCTATATAATCCCCTATATAACCCATCTTTAAGGAGTTTCTGGCCCTAAACCCTAAACCCTAACCCTAATGGCTCATACCACCATAACCTTCCAAGCGAAAGGAGGCAGCAGCCCTTGCCGCTACGTGGGGAGCCCTACCTTGCCCCGGAGCCTTCAAATCGCACATGCATTAAGGTCCTTTCTAGGGTTTTAGGGATTTAGGGTTTTAGGGATTTAGGGTTTTATGGTTTTAGGGTTGTAGGGTTTTAGGGATTTGGGGATTTGGGGGATTTAGGGTTTTCGGGATTTAGCGATTTAGGGTTTTAGGGATTTAGGGTTTTTAGGGATTTAGGGTCTAGTTTAGTATATAGTCCCCCTTAAGTAGTTCGAATATGGCTTTGGGTATATTTTTATAAGATCCCCGTCTACCTCATGTTCTATCTACTTAATCATTACCGGGGGTAATATTGACTGTAGCTCATATCTTCTCACATTCGCGTCCCTAAGCCCTAAACCCTCGACCCTAAGGCGCCTACACCTTCAGATTCAAGCCGCTGACACAACCTTAATACCCCCTGATCTGTGAGCCTTGCCAAAGCCTTTCCTGGGCTGCTTCTAAAGGATTTAAATCAAGGTGCTACAAGGAAGAAACCTTCTAATTTACTATGTACCCATGTTCTGGTGACTTAACGTAAGTGCTTTAGCTGCAACCCGGATTTTGGTATGCAGCTTAACCTATGGTCAGAGTGTTAGCACGTGAAGGAACATGGGGTAACCTGAACAAAGGAACTAAATTGCAGGCAAGCCGTTTTGCAGAAGCCAGACTAGTTAACACCATATCTCACTGACAGCCTGTATGTTTGTATGCATGCGTAGTATATGTGTGATTATGCGCGAAGCAAGACACGGCCATAGCTAAATCAGGCCGACGTAATTGGATCCAAGCTTGAAAAAACAGCTCTTATCGGCATTATCATAGACACCTGTGCTTTTGCAACTTGCCTGGGGTTGAACCTCCATCCCACTTGCCGCAACCCTGGGCGATTGTTGGATACAAACTTGAACATTGAAACCCGTTTGGGTTTAGGGTTTAGGGCATGCTTTTCAATGGCATCCTGTAAAGGAACCTGTCCAGTTCCTCCGCACAACACTTCAAACTCCCAGGTCTGTTGTGACCACGATCACAATCTCAGGTGGGCAGAAAGCTTACGCGCGCGGCTTAGAATGACGGACGTCACATGACTGGCACGTGTGATTCTGCACTTGATGCAGGACCTCTAAATCCTAAAAAGATTTCTACGGGTACCTTTATTTCAAGCTAGCATTTCAAGCAAAGGGCGCTCGGTTTTTGGAACAGAGGTTGCAACAAAACTCCATAATCCAATTTCCAAACTCTGAACCCTGACTGTTGGATTTTGTTGCTTGCATTTCTGTCATAGAAAATACCCCGAGATGATGATGCTGTGTTCCTTTTGTTTTCTCATGTTTTACACTAACCACCGCCCATTTGAGGGTTTAGGGTTCAGGGGTTGTAAGGGTTTCGGGTTTGGGAGACCCCACCTAAAGCTTTGGGCGCCGGGGTTTAGCTTGCAGCTCTAGGGATTCAGTGGTCAGCATCCGAGGAGGAGGGCCGTCCCCATCAGCCAGAAAAGGATGATAGTAACTCCAAATAATGGAGAGTCAACGGAGCATAGAACATGAAATACATACTCGGTTTGCATGGGATGTCTGGAGAATCTTGGTACTGCCACCCAAAAGAAGGACCCTAAGAGTCATCTGATAGTCATCGGATACTGATCCTGCTGGTTGAGGGACCTAAAATATTTTTGTTTCTCCAGTCCAGATTGGATTTAAGTGCTTGTGTGCTTGTGTGGGCTTGTGTGTAGAGAAAGCGTCGAACTTGGCGGGTGTGGTTACAAAGACAACTGCCCGGATTGTAATACGTATATAGTAGTTTCCATTATTTCTCCATTATCCCAATATAACCCTCAAATTCCCCCAATGGGTACCTACATCCCTTTATATACCCCTAAACCTCAAACCTCCCCATAGTCTCCAAAAACTCATAGTATGCTGCGCACAAAGGCTAAACGTCGATGCTTCCATAGTGAGATCTCACGGCTGGCAATCCCAGCTCCAAACCATTCAACCATCCAGCCCCAAATCCTCTGGGTGCTGAACCTAAAGCCTGAGCTGCCGGCCATGCTCCATTAATCCCTCAACCCTACCAACTGCGATCCCTGCATCTCGAAGGTCGAAGTCTGAACGATGCCCGAAGCCCTCGACTTAAACCCTAACACCTGCCTTTCGTAATGTATTTATCTAACTTCGGTTGACCTCCCCACCCTGTAATAGTGACTATAAGGGATAATCAGGATTATATCGGGGTCCTCTTATATTCCTATTATGCCACTCGTGCAGGGTGGGGGTCATCCTAATCTAAATAACCCTAGGCACCAAAGTTGGTTGTTCAAGCTCCATTCCTACGACCCCCTCCTGAGGTCGTTCAGCTGCGGGATCCTGTGCCGTGCTCAGGTCTTTCTGTCCCTAGGGTTTAGGGTCAGGGTGTAGGGTTTGGGGTTTAAGGGCTTCGGGTTCAGGGTTTACGGCTTAGGGTTTAGGGCTTGAGGCAAGGAGAAGTTTGGTTGGTGAAGAGTTTGTATGGAGCTTTCTGTAAAAAGGAAGAGCCTCAATGTAGACCCCAATCAATTATACGATTATAGTCCTTACTACCCTCTACCCTAAACCCTACCTCCCAAGAATGGAGGCCTGTTATTAAACAAGTGTATGAGTATTTGTCAAAGCCAGATTTTTCTTGGAACCCTCTGCAATGATAGTGTCATTAGTATGGACTCTCTTTCACGCAAAAACAGGGACCCATAATCTTGAGAAGAAGCCCGAGAAGTGCTGTCATTACCTGCAATGCTGGAAAGAAACCAGAACCCTACGGCTTTAGAATTCCAAATGCCGCGATCAACGATGTCGCGATTCAAGCCCTTATCTTAGAGTTCCGTATGCTCTTAGCTCCATGTCACAAAGTAGCAAAATCGACCTAAACCCTATTGGAGCCACTAGCGCGAAACTAGATCGCAAGCAGCCCTCCACCTGATTTTTTCTGAGACAATATCCACAAGCCAGACAAAGCGGAATTACCCATGATCTCCCACACCCCTAGCGCTAAACCCTCAGCCCTAAACCCTAAACATGAAACCCTAAACCCTTAACCCTAAGCCCCATTCAAATTGACTCTCCTGGGGTCAAAGTTCAGGGGTGACTGACAAGCCGGTCGTGTTGCCGCAGCTTTTATCAGCGTCAGAAGGGGTTCATGGCACTTCGCTGATGGTTTAGGGTTTGGGTCTAGGGCTTAGGGTTTAGGGGTTAGTGCTTAGTGCTTTGGGTTTAGGGTTTAGTGCTGTTTCGCTTCCCATGAAAGATACAGCGGACAGTCGGTGTGCAGACAGATTAATCTCGGAGCGGCTGATGGGGCCCGTGCACAGCGTGCAGATGAAAAGTTCTCGGGGCTTAACACAAAAACCTAAGCCCCCCTAAATCCTGGACCCTAAGCCCTAAACCCTAAACCCTAAACTGCAAATCCTAAACCCTAAACCCTAAACTCCAAATCCTAAACCCTAAGCCCTAAACATTAATCTAACCCCGAAAACCGAAACCTCGAAGATTTGTACAGCTTCAGGTTCAACCCACCCTGCAAACGCCGCAACCTTGGCAGGGAGTGCTCCGGGCCCCTAGGTTTAGGGTTTAGGATTTAGGGTTTAGGATTTTAGAGTTTAGGGTTTAGGATTTAGGATTTAGGGTTTAGGATTTAGGGTTTAGGGTTTAGGGCTTTGGCCCTGGTCGTGCAACAACGGGTTTAAAAACGTGGGAACTTGAGAAGGACTGATGGTGCTCACTCTCTGAATAGGTGACAAGAAGAGAATATGGCAAGCGCTATAAGAGTTATAGTCTAAACTCCTAGAATCCCCCTTAAGAGCTCCTACAAAAGTTCCCCATATAATCCCCTATGTAACCCAATCAAGGAGTGTAGACTGTAGCTCATAGGGTCGTACTTGTGCGGATGGGGCTAGCAACGTCCTGCTATGAAAGCAGCAGATTGTACGACTCTTAAGGGCGCAGTGTGCCAAGAAGATGGTACGGCAAAAAGGGGGTTAAGCTAAACGGTTTAGGGTTTAGGGTTCAGGGTTTAGGGTATAGGGTCTAGGGTTTGGGGTTAAGGGTACCCCCGTAGTATCCCTTTTTCCCTTGGGTTTTAGGGTTTACCACAGGTGCCCTTAAGAGCGATCTATGTACTAGGTACCCCAGTGGTATCCCATTTACCTTTTTGTTTGGGGTAGCCCCACCGAAGCTGGACACCAGAAAAAAGGGTGCCCAAATCATGAAAGGGCTACTGGGGAACCTAGAAACCCTCAACCCTAAACCCGTATCATTAAGGGGTTATTGGGGAAACTAGGTTAGGAAGCCTTCAAAGCTTGTTTAGATTCATGCGAGGGTTGTTGTACAGGCCAGGTCCTTATAAAGAAGGGACCATTGGGAATACACTTCCTGAAAGGGGGATCCTGACCAAATAGGGTTATTTTGAAGAACTCCCATGCGAGCTGCTGTCAATATTAGCCTGACTAAAGGACCATAAGGGGTGGACATAAGTGGTCTCTCTTGTAGTTTATTTTAGTCCCAATTCCCTGATGAGGAACCCATGTCAATCAAAAACAAAAACGAAAAATACTGACCGCTCCCGCAGTCGTGGTCCAAGCTTTTCGCCTAAACTTCCCTCAGCCCTCAACCATAGATCATTCTAGAGCAGTTCTTGGCCTGAAGTGATTGCCGCTGAATTCTGCGAGCGGATTGGGGTTCATCTGTGCGGGGTGCATGTTGTGGAGTTGTTCAAGACCGAGGAAAGGCAAAAGTAGGCGCAAAATATGTGTCCATTATTATTTTGTGTTAGCCCACAGTTCAACGTGTAAGGAGTTGCAGCCACCGCCGGATCCACGGAAGAGGCTTCGCGCCGCACCTTCCTCGTCGGTGCTTGGGTAGGCGCCGGCGAGGGCGGGTGCGCTGCGTTGGTGTCCTGTGAGGACGGCACCATGCACCTTCGAACCTCCGGGTGAGTTTATTTCGCAATCCCGCAGCCAAGGACCCCAACAGCCATGTACAGCAGGTTGTGGAAATCCAGGCAAAAGAGGGCCCTCCGTGCCAGGAATCGGTGCTGACCACGTGCGAGATGTGTCCACATCAGGGATCGGATGTTCAACGGACATTGGTCCAGGATGCGGACGTGGTTCACGTGCAGAAGCACACGGTGCACCTTTGCTCTGGATGTTTGTCGGAGCTTTAAAGCTTATCGTCTAAGACGAAGGCCGATTGGATTTGCCGCGCTGTTTGCGGGCACATACAGTTTCTGACTTCGCCTTAATGAATAGTAACTTGAATAGTAGCATAACAAGCGACATTTCCTGAAACTTCTATACTCTGACTACTGTAGAACATTTCATTGCTATACTCGGAATCGAGTCTGTTGACAGGGGAAGTGACTCTGGCTTTGGGTTTGAGGTTGGTGGGGGCCCCCGCCAAAACACGACTGGCGTTGCTTAGCTGACCTATCGAAACTCCTGTGACCACCTTATTTGGAAGTTTTGGCGGCGGGTGCTTGCTCGGAATCGTTCGTCGAAACCAAATGAACTCTGACTTTGCTGCAAGAGTGGGTGCTCGAGTCAAGGCCGTGGGTATGGCATTATACAACGTAAAAGCCCAAGTTTCGACGAATCTTTGTACTGTCGGCTGGCGGTCCGCCCAAGAAATACGTCTCTGCTGCAGGCGACCTTGTTGAGCTTGATGACAGTGATTTGTGGCAGCTCCGTGCGTTTCTAAACCTTAGCCGCTAGAGATGCGGGTGTGTCTCTCCCAGGTGTCCAGCGCGCGTCGACTGCCCTTGAGAAGCCGAAGGACAGAATCCTTGGTGGGAAGGACGACTGGATTGTGGCTTGTGGCTGTGTGATGCTCAAAACACTGTGTTTTTCAAAGATCACGTGCGCTCCTGATTCCTCACCCTTAAATTGAAAAATCTGCATGAACTCTCAACCCCACATATGCTTATAGCCCTTATAGCCTTTACCTTCAAAAATACATTAGTGCCTTAAACAAAGCCTAAGCCGCGTGGCTACTAAACATACTTAACTCTTTTTGCCCTAACATGAATCAAGGCCCGGGCAGCATTATCTACATCTTCCGCCGCCCAATGCGGCGGCACTGACGGTGCCACAGGTGGATATTTTGGCTTGTAGGATAGCCTGGGCTTAGGGGTAAGGTCCGGTTTCAGGCTTAAGGATCAGACCTTAGAGTTTAAGGTTTAGGGTTTAGAGTTCAGGGCTTCAGTTCAGGGTTTAGGGTTTCGGGTTTTGGGTGTTTGGGATTTAGGGCAGACAGACGTTCTTGAGAAGAGCCCTCTGACTGGTTTCTCAGAGGGCCCATGTTCTTAAGAGCTTTTCGGAGTGTTCTGGGGTTTTAGAGTTTGAAGGTTTAGGATCCACCCAAATCTCCGAAATCAAGGGTGTTACAAAGGCTATGCATAGATTGACTATTGACACCTGGGTCTCGTGTTTCAGGGTCTATGGACTTACGGGTTGGAAGCCCCCCGCCTTGTAAGTTGGGGACAGATTTGGACACGTAAGCAACCCCCAACAATATTCTTTTCCACATCGCTATGTCAGATCTGAATCTGATTTAGTTTGGGCACCGCAAGCCCCAAACCCTTTTAAACCGTAGACCCTGCACCTAAACCCTAGACCCTAAACTCTAAACTTTAAACCCTGACACAGATCTGAGTGGCATGGCTTCACGTTCAGGGTGTCGCAGTCCAGGGGCTTAGCGCAGAAAATCTGATGTGTTGGGGGCTTTTTGGTGACCTTTTATACATGTGAGTAGAAGTCTTTTCCTACCTCACCTTCATCCGAAGATCTTGAGCCCTTAGCCCTCAAACCCCCACGTGTAGTCCCTGCGTGGCTTCCATGCAACTAAACCCTAAACCCTTACCTCTGGTCCATGCCAAGACGCTGACCCCACGCCCTACACCCTAGACCCTAGACCCGAAATCCTACACCCTAAATCCACACGCCTTCGGGAAGTGCAAGGTTTCCCTGCCTCAAGTCGTGCTGGTGGGCGGCGCCCAGGGACAAATGCTTCCAGCCCCTCGTCAGGTAGAGGGATTAGGAATAGAGTTGGCCTAAGGTTTGCTGGATCAATGTTAGGGATCCTTTAAATTTTTTGGTGTATGGGATTCTTCAAATTTATGCAATTTATTACTTGGGTAAGGTGGGCTAAGTTTAATGAAGCCGTGTATAGCTGGGAAATCCTAGACCCTTAAGCCCGCAAACCCTGAGCTCGTAATTTGGGATCGTACAGGAACGATTTTCAATAGTTCCCAAATGATTCGAATGATGTTGGTTGGGAATGTCACAGTGGAATCATGGTCACTATGGCCACTATGGACGGAATGAACTGTCTAAGTGTGTAGTATTATAGGGCTTATGGAGGAACAATCATCATGGCTAATCCCCTGAACCCTAAATCCAAATCCTGTAAAAAAATCCAAATCCTGAACTCCTACATTAGCCAATTGTTGTAGTTTCCAGAGCTGCTTTGGACGAAAGCGTGCCATTCGAGCAGAGTAGTTCGTGTGGCCACTGAGAACCCAGGGAGTGCAGCACACCTTCATTAAGGAATAAACCTGTAATCATATCGGGGTGCCTAGTATCATGTAGTTCCAACAGTTAAAGTGTTTTGGTTTACTGTGTGTTTGTCATGTTTTTGTTCAAACAGGTCTTTGTTGCTGGTGAAGCCCCTGCCCTCGCAGCTGTTTAGGGTTGAGGGTTTAGGGTTGAGGGTTTTGGGGTTGAATATACCTTCAAGTCTAAGCACAAAGGAAGCACTTCCAACCCTGCACAGAACCCTGCATTCTCTCTTCATCATGAAAACTTGGTAGAGTTCGGGGTTTAGGGTCCTGGGGTCTTGTACCTCGGGCAAAGCAAGCAGATCCAGCCAACAAGGGTGGTCTTCTGAACAATCCCAAGCAGAGATCTTTGTGATCGTGATGACCTCAGAAATCCATATGTATAGAAGCCGTAGCCCTCATCCCTGAATCTAAAGCCTCACGTGTAACCCCTAAAGCCAAAGGCTAACCCTTAAACTCTAAATTGCAGCGGCCCAGGGCACGCTGGCCGCCCATCCCATGGTTCCAGCCGCTGGAGCTTGCCCGGCACAGTCCCGCGGCTTTTAGATTAGGGCTGTCAAAATTGTGATCGCTTTTTGAGCCCCTAGTATAATGCGGACAGTAATTCTTTGGGTAGCCAAACAGGGGCCAGAGGTTGGCAACCTTGGGGATCTTGTGCTTTGAGGTTCAGGGTTCGCCACCTACTACTTTCAAGTGAGACTGCTGTATCTGCGGCGGGAAGAAAGCGTAGAGCTGAAGTGCGTGCAAGATGACTCGGTTTATAGACGGAAGCTCCAGGGTATGATTTAGGGATTTAGGTGTTTACGTTTTTCGGTTTGGAGCTTGGAGGCTTAGGGTTAAAAGGGGCCGCACATCTCCGGCAGGTGCCCATACAATATACGATTTAGGATCTAGGGTTATTTAGGCCTCGCAGTAAACTAGATGCCTGGAGAAACAGACGCCCTGGCCTGTGGACCATAAATCTTACATCCTATGCCGTGAAGTTTAAACCTTAAATCCTACACCCTGCTTCCTAAACCTTCACCCTCTGAAACCTAAACCTGAATCGCTGCACCCGAATGTGCTAGCCCGAAACTTTACCATGTTGCGCATCGTGCCTACAAACCCTGCTCTAACTTGATAGGCTCCTACATTACACCCTATATCAGGTTGCCTCCGCAGACCTTCACGGTTTACCGCGAGCGCTCGCGGACACCACCCACACAGCGCGCGTGAAGGGGAAAACAGGGTCCAGTTTAGGGGCCCCTCTGTCTTTAAGGGTTTAGGTTTCGGGGTCTGTGTATAGGTTCACGGAGCCCACTTCAAAGAGTTCAAAATCTGGCCAGCAAAGAGGTGATTTGCCTTGAACTGTAGTAGCAGTGGTCCATGTACTTGAGCTCCTATTATGATACAGGTCCTCATCTCGGTTCCGCCCATTGTGGCGCTCATGACGTTGGTGAACTGCCAACAAAACCAAACCCTAAACCCCAAACCCTATAAACCCTTAAAACCCTAACCCCCAACGCTAAACCTAAACCCTTAAACCCAAACCCTAACCCACACCCGAGACCCTAAATCCTAAACCCTAAACCCCTTAAGCCCCTAAACCCTAAATCCCTACCCCGTAAGCCATGTTCATTCAACTTTAACAGCGGCAGCCGGCGCCTGCTAACCAGTTGACCCAAGGTCTTTAACATCGATAGGATTTAGAGTTTACGGTTTTGGATGTAGAGTTTAGGGTTTGGGATTTAAAGTTCAGGGTTTTGGATTTAGGGTTTAGGGTATAGGGTCTTAGGCTTCAGGGTATAGGGTTTTTTGGGTTTGTGTCATTGATATCCAGGTTGGGAGTCCACCTACGCAACCTTAGGCTAGTGGGATCTGTATTCTAGGAAGCACCTGCATCAAAACGCACCCATAGCTTTTGGAAACCGATAGAATTCACAAAGGTTGATTTGTATGTTAAGGTTCAAACCATCCGACAAGGCACCCGCAACTTTCAGATGCCTCCAAGTATGTGTCTACAAAAAACATCTGCACGGGATCTACGAGTTTGAGATTAGGGGTTAAGCTTCAGGCTGTAGTGGTGCGTGTTTAGGGGTTCAGGGGTGTAGGGGCTTAGATGTTGGAACCCTAATACAAGAAATTTCAGGAGTAAACACGGTCCTGGGACCAAGAGCCCTTCCAATAGTCAATGCCAGTATTCCATCAGGGCCTCATGGGTTTGTCTCTGGGCCCTAATTACGTGACATCTTCCAACTTGGCAGTGGGCGAGGGGCATTTCTGACATATGGCGATCCCCGCAAACGTGGATGCCCATCCACTCTCAGGTACGCGCTGGGAGACACAATTCCGAGAAAGTTTGCTGAGTCAAGGAGTTTCTTCAATAGATCCCATGTCCTGACGTTGGATTTCCAAATCTCCTCATACCACGCAGTTTAGGGTTAGGCTTGTGCAAAGTCAGGGCTTACGCCCTACAATCCCTAAGCCAACCTGATTTAGAGAAACTCTAGCCCCCAAACCCCCCATCCCTGACCCTAAACTTGGTAAACCCCGACCCCCCCTAAAACCAATCCCCCCTAAACCCTTTAAACCCAACCACGCCCCCTACTCACCCCTGAGACTTACCTAGACCCCCAAAATATGTAGAAGAATGGCCTTTTGGGCTATATTTAGTGGTTTTGGGCCATTGTTTTACCTACTTTTGGGGTTCAGGTACGTAAACCTTAAACACTAAACCTCAAACCCGCCCTACTTGGGGGAAAGACGGCCTCATGGCGCTAATTGGCGCCTGCCTGGCTCTGTCGCTGGCTGTGGCTGTTTCATGCCCGTGAAATTAGACACGGATGAGGGTTGTTTTCAATGAAGTGGTAGGGCTGTGTAGGGGTATATACTGGATTGCTGTTAAGGAATTAAAATCAAGTTACCATAGTGGTATATAATTAGAAATTCATATGGTTCCCCATTAAAGTAACTTAAATTCAGCGCTTTAACACCAACCCAGCATAGGGATATGTTGAGATATAGGGCGCTTTGGGTTCAAATCAAGTGTTCAGGGTTTAGGGTTTGGGTTCGTAGGAATGACATGAGCTCCTACAACAGAAGTCCCGCCCTAAAACCCTAAACCTGAAACCTCCCGACCATAGAGGCTATCCAGTCACCTGTTCACTGCTCGGGGTGCTAGATTTTGGGTATTTGGAGGCTCCTGCAAGAGGTTCACCAAGCTTATGCATCTCGTCCTGTATCAGCTTATATAGGGTTCAGGCTTTAGGGTTTGAATCCGATACAGCCCCGCGAAGCACCAGCAGAAGTGCACGCATGAGCCATTCTCAGGTCTCTTTGCAGGTCATAAAGTGGGATTGGCTGGGATGTGTACAGTGGGGCGAATTTCATGTATATGTGGACTATGAATGTACACCCTATACCTCTGACCCTCAACACAAAGAACCATGCGGTTGCAGCACGTACAAGCAAGATGAACACAACTCGTCGGCAAGTGAGAGAACCTCAGAAATCTTCATTCATGAAAGCTGCTGCACGGGGTGATTTCCAAAGAAACTTGTCTTGTCGTGCGCTTTTGTCATGGACCCTGCCTGCATGAGCAGTTTGCCCGTAAAATGCCCGAAGCCCTAAGACCCTAAACCATGAGTTCTGGCATTGCCACATCCAATCCCACATTTCCATCTAAGCTATAGGTAGTCTAATCTCCTAGCATCTTCCTCAATAACCCCTACAATGCTCTGCTCTACAATTCCCGCTAGAAACCCCTTTAAGGAGTTTAGGCTATAGCTCATCTAAGGTGGCTCTTGTGGGAACAAACGCTGGCCAATGGAGAGTCCAACGTACCTTGACGCTGCTCCTGGGATTGTCAACTGTTTAGGGTGTAGGGTTTAGGTCTTAGGGCTTAGGGTTTAGGGTTTAGGGTTCAGGGTTTAGGGTTCAAGGTTTAGGGTTTAGGGTTTAGGGTTTCGGGTTTAGGGTTTAGGTTTTAAGGTTCAGGATTTAGGTTCTGGTTTTTAATCCCTAAACCCTCGGCCCTGGTCCTGAGGTCCTCCGATCCAGGAGTTGTTGTGTAGGATTTTTGGCTTAAGGCTCAGGATGTAGTGTTTGCATGAGGGTTCGGGGCTTGATTTTATAGACCCTAAGCCCTAAACCCCCTGATCAGCCCTCAAATCCTACACGCCAAGCCCCAAGCCCTAGTCCTGAACCCTACAGCCTAGACCTGAAACCCTAAGTCCTGAACCAAAGCCCTACACCCTAAACCGTAAGGCCCAAACCTTGGGTACTGCCCCCACCCAGTAACAGTCTACATTAGGGGTCCTATTAAGGGCCATATATAACTATAGTATATTTGTTATCCAACTTTTACTGAGGGGGGGGGGCAGTACCCGACCCAAACCCAAAACACGGAGCCGCCAACGCAGGTTATGGACGAACTTTGGTACAGACGGGCGCCTTCGGCGAAGATGCTCGTCCCTGGCTTCTGGAGGGAAAGAAGGAATCGAAGAGAACATGGAAGTCATTACATATATATATATATGTGTGGTTGTCCAAATTATGGTCCCTTTTTGGGTACCCTAAATATTAGGGGCCGTATTATAATAGGGATCCAAAAAGGGACCATAATTTTGACAACCACCCATATATATCTTATAGTAACTCTAGACTCTAAACCCACCCCATTATGGTAGTTTCCATTTTCTTTTCCATTATCCCTAGATTATAACCCCTAATGTATATGTGTATATATATATAGAGAGTGATGTAGGGATTGTTCAGGAATATACCACCCAATGACGGAAAATCAAATCAACAAGCGAGGGGATGACGAAGTGGACACAAGGGTTATAGCCCCCTTGGGTAGATGGCTTTGGGTAGATTTTTATGAGATCCTCATGTACCCTATATTCTGTCTACATATGGGGACTATAATCCCTCCTTACTATTGGGACGCCTCAGAAAAGGTACTCCTACACCTTAAATCCTAAACCCCCATTTCGGGGAGGGCAAAGTAGGCCTAAGACCCCAGCACCTCTATAAAGCCTTCCTTCAGAATTAGTGTCAGGTGTCCCATCGCCCCGAAAGCCTGGAGCCCCAAGGATTTAGGGTTTAGGGTGTAGGGTTTTGTTGTTTTGGGGTTTAGGGCTTAGGGTTTAGGAATTTTGTGGTTTTTGGGGTTTAGGGTGTAGGGTTTTGGGGTTTTGGGGTTTAGGGTTTAAGGGTTAAGGGTTTAGGGTTTAGGGACCCAACCCCTAACCTCAAACCCAAGACCTTGGCAGCATAGCAGGCAATGAGACGTCCCACCCTAAACCCTAAACCTGAAACCTTGGTAGAATAGCTGGCAATAAAAGGTCCCACCCTCTGGGTTTAGGGTTTAGGGTTTAGGGTCTAGGGTTTAGGTTTAGGGTCCCACCCTAAACCCAATGCCCTTTTTTTTGCACCAAGCCGAGGATATCAGCACGATTTTCCCGGCGACTTGGTTTCAATGCTGGCTGCGACCCACGCTAGCCCTGAAGGGTGTAGGGCTTCAGGATTTTTATCTGACAGGGTTGCTTGTTCCAGGGTTAAGGGCTAGGGTGGATTTAAGGGGTCTCGCGGAAGGTTAGGATTTTGGATGTTGGGGGTTTAGGTTGAAGAGGCCAATGATTCTGTGGAGGATGTGGAACGCCAAGACCCTGGCAACTTCACAGTGTCCTAACCCTTAAACCCTAACCCCTTAGCCCTAAATCCCTAAACCCTGAACCATGAAGATGGCCATGGTTCAACCTATCCAAAATCCTGAGCTTTCAGCTACACGACATCCTCGACCCACCCCAAAACCCCAAAGCTTGAATCTAGCATCCATTAACTCCAAACCTCAATCTGCAGTAGGCGCTTGTAACAGAATCCCTGATTTATCCTGCTCTCTGTAGAATGCCGGTGCGTATGCAGATGGTATGGGGCCCAGGCGTCTAGAATTCAGGGTACGGAATTTGTCAAACCATCGGTCCTTTTCCTTGAAATTTTGGACAATGAGCACCACCAAAAATGGCCCTACACAGACTGATTTCCTTTGAAAGGAGGAACATAGTACCTGGACTCCAAAAGTAGGTGAAATAATAGCCCCAAATCCTTAAACATGTAAAATAATAGCCCAAAATCCTGACAAAGGTGAAGCAATTGACCAAATTCTTTAAAAACAGCCCAAAAGGCAAGTATTTTACATACTTTTGGGGTTCAGGTACCATGTCCCTCCATAAACCTTAAACCCCAGGCACTAAACCCAATTCAGGGGTCAGGTATCAGCTTCGATGTGAGCTACGGTCAATATTAGCTTCACTAATGGGCCCTTAATAATGGACATAGGGGTCCCTCTTGTAGTTTAGTATGGTCCCTAATATAGTCCTTCATAAGGAACCCATGTCCATTGAATTGGGTAGGAAATATTGACTGTAGCTCATGTGGGTCTTTAGGATGGTAAGACGCCAAAGTTGCGGCCGTAACCTCCAATTGCTCCAAGCACTCTAACATCTGAACCCTGGGTTTAGGGTTTGAGGGTTGAGGGTTTAGGGTTTAGGGTTTAGGGTTTAGGGTTTAGGATTAGGGTTTAGGATTTAGGATTTAGGATTTAGGGTTGAAGATTAGGGTTTGTTATTTAGGGCTTAGGGTTTAGCGTTTAGGGTCACTGTTGTGAGTAGGGTTTCTTCTCCTTATGCTATGCACGGTAAGGAATAAGCAGCTATGAGCTAGTAGCTGGCAAGGTACACTTGACGCTTTTGTGGTTCCCTAAACCTAAACCCTAAACCCTTTACAATTATCCGAACCAACTTATACGGAACCTGTAGACTCTTGTTGGCCTACGGTAGCCTTAAACCCTGAGCGCTAGACCCTAAATCCTAACTCAGCAACTGGGATAAGGCTTGTTGGCCTAGTCCATGGTCCGGTTTAGGGGTTTAGAGTTTAGGGTTTAGGGTTTAGGGTTTAGGAGACTTTCAAGGCTTTGGCCTCTACAACTTCTCATCCGGCACATGGCCTGCCATTGAGACTTGGGTTGCAAGCTTCTGTAGGGATTAGGGGTGTAGCACTTTAGAGTTTGGAGTTTTAGGGTTCAGGGGTTTAGGGATCAGGCCTCGAACACTTCAATAGGGTAGAAAAGGTTCCTTCTGCTTCTCTACACTCCACAGTTAAACGATCCCGCCCAAGGTATTACGGCACCGAGTGTTTGGGGGATGCACGCCTATAGGTTCTCCCCATTCCAAGTCCCACGTACCGTCAGTAGTGGGTGGGGGAATAACTTGATTCTCCAAAGCCTTAATCCTAAACCCTAAACCCTAAAGGGATTGATGCTACGGCTGTGGAAAGGATCCGGTGCTTAGTAGGGAATGGAAAAATAGAAGCTACCAAGCCATTTGAGTCATAGTCTACATTCCTTACAGGGGGGATATATAGGGGATGACACAGGGGACTGCTATGGGGGCTATGAAGGGGGATACTAGGAGTTTAGACTATGGCTCATGTGAGGTTCCCATAATTGTGAGTAGCATTTTGGGGGTCCCACGAACAAGGATTATCAGAGTTTGGGGTCCATATTGGGGTTGCCCTACTTGTTCAGGGTTTGGGAAGTTTAGTCGAGTATGGTGGGATACGTTCTAGGAACCGTGATAGGGGATTGCATGAGGACTGTTGATTCACTGTCCCACTCCGTAGTACGCACCAGAATCTGAAGGTCCAAGCATCGGTGAGGCGAGGATACGAAGCCCTAAAGCCTAAACCTAACCCTTAAGCCCTATAAACCCGAAACCCCAAACCCGAAGCCCGAAACGCAACACGACCGCCTGGAGGATTGCGAGACCCCACACCTTAGCCTTCCACATGCGGCACCCAAATCCAAATTTCTCACCTGCCCCTCCAACTCAACCTCGGGCAATTTCTCATAGGTTACGTGTGCGCACCCAGTGGACCCTTACATAACTACCACTCTGGGGTGCTTAGCCAATGACAAGCTTTCTCTGCATGCCTTCCAGAGATCTTGCGCCACACGAATAGCCCCAGCGAGGGGCCCAATTTTGCCCCCTGAGGGTTGTTCAGGGTTTAGCGGTTTCAAGTCGACACCCTAAACCCTAGGGGGTTTAGGGGGCTTAGGGGTCGAGAGTCATCCCTACAAAATGCGAAAGGGCTTTCTACTCGTCCCCGTGCCCCTATTGCGCCCCTGGGGGCCCCCTTGTCTTGAGAAACCCCAGGCGGAACCTTGAACGCCCAATATTAAACCCAAAGCCTGTAGCTCTAAACCCCAAAGCCAACTCCTAAGCCTGAAGCCTGAACCCCAATTAAACCAAACCCTGAACCTCAAGACCTCAAAACCCGAGACCCTGCAAAAACCAAATCCCAGCAAGGAGTCCATCATCTGAGCTATAGTCCTAACTCCTTAGAGGGGGCTATAGAGGGGATTATATAGGGAAGTGTTATAGGGCTTATTCAGGGGGATAGTAGGAGTTTAGACCCTAGACCCTAAACTCTAAACCACAAACCCTAAACCTTAAATTCTAAATCCTAGAATTTTAAGGAGATGCTAGGAGTTTAGATCATAATCCCTAAATCCTAGAATTTTAAGGAGATACTAGGAGTGCAGATTATAGCTCATCTAAAGAGCCCGAGGAGAGGCGCAGCTTAGCTGATCTGTCTGCAAAAGAGTTCCAGGAGCGGTATGTGAGCCTTGGTCATACACTGGATTTAAGGTTTAGGGTTTAGGGTTTAGGATTTCGGGTTTAGGGTTTAGGGTTTAAGAATTATCATTTTGGGTTCAGGGTGCTGGGTTCTGGGTTCAGGGTTTGGGGGATTAGGGGTTTGGGGTTTACGATTTTGAGCCTTGGCAAAGACTGGGATGTAAGGAGTTTAGGGATTATGGAGGTGGGCTCGGGGTTTGGGGTTAAGGCTTGGGGTTTTGGCTTTCTAGGGCTTAAGGGACGGGGTTTAGGCTCTAAGGATCGGGGCTGAGGGTTTGGGGTTTAGGAATTAGGGCGCAGGTTCTGGGTTCAAGCTCTACTTGATGTTTAATTTGAGTTAAGGGTTAAGTGTTTAGCCTGTAGTATCTCTCAAGATAGTGGCACGGACCCCCCATGGACATCTGCGGATATATTTTAGAGAGCTCTGAACCCTACAGGAGTCTATCGAGCTCTTTGAAGAGACTCCTAGGTGCGTGGGTGTTTGTGGCACACTTTTTCAGCCTGGGATTTAAGGCTTGCGAGCCAAGATGTGTTGTGCTTGTGGGGTGCAGGGATTCGGGTTTTTGCGGCTTAGGGTTTCACGGTTTACCTGGGCCCTCCAATGTAGTTCCTTTTGGGGTTTGTTATGGTTTTGGGTTAGGACTCTTATTAGGATTACCAAAACGGTACTACATTGCAGGGTTTAGGTACTGTTTACTGTTCAGGTTGGCAATTTTGGGCAGTTTTTGGTCGGCAGGATCTGGGGCTCGGCTTCCAAGGCTGCAGGCGCCAGGACTCGTAGGCTTCTGGATTTCAGGCCTGGGGCCCAGAATTATGGGAGTCAAGGGCTTGTGATTTGAATTTATAGGGCTCTGGGATTGGGACCCTACATTGTAAGCCCTAAGCCCTGAGCCTCAAAACCCTAAACCCCTAATTGGGTATAGATGACTGCATGGTCAGACCCTAAACCCTACACCTGCAAGCGGTGCGGGTGAGGACTGTTCGTGACGTCGAGTCATAGACATTGCAGTCTCCAGAACTCGAACGCACGCACCTGCCGTAACCCTAAACCATAAACCCCTTTAGTCAGCCTTCACCACCAGGCGTATTCCTAAGCCCTAAACGCTTGAATTCAGCCTTAAACCCAAACCCTAAACTCCAGCCGCACCCCAAGCATGACTCTCTAAAGCCTAAACCCGAATCCTATCGCTGAACCTTCATCAGAGTAACCCCCCAAAAAGAATCAGGACGTTATGACTATCGTATAAATCTCACTTGGTTCACAGTATATGGGGCTGGGGCTGCCAAAGCCCTCTAACGACCTCAGCCCTAAACCCTACATATCCCTATAATTCTCCCCTTCCGACTTAATGTTCCATCTTTTCCTTTTGACTATCTAGCCTCCCAAGCCCTAAACCCTGCTCCCAAATCCCCAAACCCTAATCACAACCCCAAATCCTAAACCCTACCCTAAACACATTTGGGTGGTTCCCAAAATTAGGGGTACCATTTTGGGGGTCCCTATAATAAGGATTATAGTATGTTGGGGTCTATATTAGGGTCCCCCTATTTTTGGAAACTATCATTTTGGTTGGTGGAAACCCTAACGCTTCAATATCCATTTTATCAAGGAGGGAGAGGCGGCCTGTGATCCTCACGGATGTGGCTCCGGAAAATACATGGAGTCCCGAGGTGCGGAAGGTTGATGAATGGGTTTTAGGGTTTAGGGGTTTAGGAGATTAGGGATTAGGGTTTAAGGGTTTTAGGGTTTTAGGGTTTTAGGGTTTAGCGTTTGGGGTGTTAGGGATTAGTTTTTAGGGTTTTAGGGTTTAGCGTTTGGGGTGTTAGGGATTAGGTTTTCGGGTTTTAGGGTTTAGCGTTTCGGGTTTTAGGGATCAGGTTTTAGGGTTTTAGGAGTTAGCGTTTGGGGTGCTAGGGATTAGGGTTTGAGGGTTTTAGGGTTTAGCGTTTGGGGTTTGAGGGCCTCGGGTTTAAGGACTAGGGTTTCAGGGTTTCAGGGATAAGCCGTTAGGGTTTAGGGATAAGGGTTTTAGGGTATTGGGTTTAGGGTTTTCCAAGATGGTAATACTATCACCATAAGTAATTAGTCGTGTTTTCCTTGTTATTGCTATT
The DNA here is from genome assembly GCA_905231905.1 of Symbiodinium pilosum. Lineage (NCBI taxonomy): Eukaryota > Dinophyceae > Suessiales > Symbiodiniaceae > Symbiodinium > Symbiodinium pilosum. The sequence goes on along the minus strand of CAJNIZ010011991.1, from coordinate 72,240 downwards.
ATGTATGTTTTTGGCTTATTCATTTTTATGAAAGATGTGTTTTTTCTATAGCAATTGTTGTTTGTATGTTGGCTTTCCAGACCAGGGTTTGGGGTTTTGGGTTTTAGGGCTCAGGTTTTAGGGTCAAGAGGTTCTCCAAACTAGTAGCATTATGTTCATCGTGATAGCAGCATGTGCCTAATGCTAAGAAACTAAATCTCATTGGGTTTTGATTGCCATTTACCATCAGAATCCTTGCATTCTAAGCGTTAGAAGTTATGTATAAGCCCCTACACCCTAAACCGTAAACGCTAGACCCTAAACCGCGTCTATACGTTGGTTGTCAGAGTTTTGGGGTGAGCTTTTCCGGCCTTTTCTGGGTTGCTGTTAAAGAACTTAATGCTAAGATATTGAGGAAGCCCCCTGATTTTTTTAAAATATATTTGCCCGTTATGGCAAGTTAACTTAAGTTCCGTGACTGCAACTCAGTTTTTGCGGTGGGCTGGCATGTTAAGAATCCCGTTTCGAGATCATAAGCTCACAAAAAGAAACCGTTCTGCAGGATCGCCTGCTAGGGGGTCTTTATGTTCCTTGAACCTACCTCAACCCCATGTTGAAGTAGGGCTTTTATTGCAGTCCTTGGTGAGTTCCCTAGGAGTATTGCTGAGTGTATACATATAGATATATATATATATACATTCGGTGTCCAGTTTGGGCGACCTTAAAAAATACCATGCATCAATATGGGCCCTTTGAAATGGAAAGTGGTCTTCAAAGAGCAGTTTTGGAATGCCGTGCCAGGTTGGAGGAGCGTAGCGTTCATGAGCACAGATCGTCCAAAACCCTAGCCCGACATAATCCCGCAATCTCTAGAATATAGGGCATATAAGGTGGTGCCAGATTTCCTCCATCCGCGGTAGATTCGGATCTTGAAATGCTTGGTTGAGGGCTTCGAGGTTCTAATCCCCAAGCCTCAAAACTCTAAGCCTCTAGACCCTAAACCCTAGACCCTAAACCCTAAACCCTAGACCCTAAACTCTAAAGACTCCAGGATTTCAGAAGCATCAACCCCTCCACCATCACCCTCAGCCCCAAGACCCTGAACCCCAGACTCCCTACAACCAAAAAACGCACGCTCTCAGTTCAACCTTCCCAACACGTCTCATCCCAAACCTCGCAACCTACACCCTCAACCCTATAACCACAGCCAAACGATAGCCCCACATACCTCAATATCACCCTTATTTATCCTTAGATACCCCATAGGACCTTTATCTATATATACATACATATATATATATATGCCCCTTTCTCTCAAGGCTTTTCGTTCGCGCTGCGGGTCACTCCCGGTGACTTTCCACCGGTGACTGGCCTGCCTCACTCAGGGTTTGGGCTGTATCAGGTCTAGGCTTGCCGTTCGTATTTAGTGTTTAGGGTTTAACCGCTTACGGTTTAGGGGTTTGGGGACTCAGTGGTTTGGGTCCAGGGTTTCAGGGTTTGGGCTCAGGGAGGGTTAGATGCTTGGAGTCTCCACCTTGTGAAGGTTTTCAGTCATGGGGATTGTCTACGGGGAGCATCCGGGGCATGCGTGGGGAAGTTGTGTACCCTAAACCCTAAACCTTAAACCCTAAACCCCGATCTTGCAACTTCCTGGGTTCGCCTGGGAGTCTAGTCTTTCTGGAGCGTAGGATGTAGGCTTCAGGATTCAGGGTTTTGGACTTCCCCAAAAACTTACTGACATGATTTGTAAGGCTGAGTGACACCAGAAGGGAGATCTTCTGAAGACCGGGGAATCAGCGCTGAAACCTTATGCAGGACATTGAGTTTGGTGTTTCACGTCTAGGGTCTTCGCAGTTCACAACTAAAAGACACTATCACCCAAAAAGCTCAAACACTGGGATTGAAATCCCCGAAACGGCGGCCACAAACCTGCCGTCTTACACACGCAGGTTCGAAAGCCCCTAGAAAACCCTAAGCCCTAAATCCCTAAATCCCTAAACCCTATGATACTAAATCAGTTTCCATTATCTTTTCCATTATCCCATTACCCCCATCTAACCTAGGAAACTTCCGTCGAAGGAGATACTCTGCTGGTCTGCGGGCTATACCTGAATGGCTCCGAAAAACGTTTCTGGATCCGCGGTTGGTTGAAGCTTGGCTGCCCGTTTGGACGCCTAAAAGCCCTAGGGTTTAGGGTTTATAAACTCTATAAACCCTATAAACCTCAAGCTGCGCAGCTCAGCGTTCCACAAGTTGTCATGAAACGCACCGTCTAGGGTTTAGGCTTAGGCTTAAGGGCGGTTTAAGGGTTCACCCCATCCGGAATAATTAATACTCGCCGATTTGGCTTTCTAGGGCCTAAGTAGGGCTCATTAAAGGGGAACCTTGCACGGGAGAGTATCCGGCGGTTGGGTAGGGAACCCATGACAGCATGGGCTCTGGGAAGACCACTGTCCGTTTCAATTGCATTTTGTGTGACTCAATGTGCGTTTGTGGATGGGTAAGGTTTTAATTTTTCGGGCCGTTCAGGGCTTGGGGGTTTAGAGTTTGACGGTGAAGATGATGAGAATTGAGTTCGTGTCCCTAAACCCTAAACTCAAGGCTTAGGCCGCCCCACCTACTGTGGGTTGCCCTCTATGGCGAAAGGCCTCTACCTAGCCGTACCGCAGCACAGCCACGATAGCGGCAGCCCAAAACCTCAAAACGCATCCTGGATTGCTAGAGCTCCTGCGCAGATCCAAGTGTTTTCTCCACTTCCGCATGCTGAGTGGGGAGTACTGTCGATGGGGATACGATGGGCATCAACAAGATTATGTCCTCCTCTTGGGTTTGGTAGTTATTTAGGCTACATTCTTGACCCCAAACCTTAATAAGGCTTCCGGCCCTGAGCCACTCATACCAAAACCCCTGAATTAGCACCCTAGTATAGTGAGTCGTGTGATAATCATAGGGTCCTTGTTTTGATGATTAGGTTAGCAAAACCTGCTTACCATTCCTATACAAGGGACATAGGCCTCAAAAAACCATATTGCAGAAGGAATTCTAGGTCCTGGCTCCCTCATAGTTGTATATGTGGATCCTTTAGGGACCCTTCCAACTGGTGGAATATTTTGTTGTTTGCCAGGGATCTACTGGGGTTGTGGTTCCGGCGGGTCAATCTGAAATGGCAGGCATCCCCCTTGCAGCTTTGAGTGCTACACGTGGACCAAACCCAAAACCCTAACACCCAGACTGCAAAGCGCTACAACCGTTCCGAGGAAGACCAAGCCCTTGCAGTACCGGGTATGTCAAATGTTGGGTAGTTGCTGTGTGGCAAACCAGGATGCTTACAACCAGACCACCGATGGCGTGCTGAAGGCAAACGCGCAAACTCCGGCCTCATATACCCCAAACCCTAAAAGGTAGTTTCCCCAAATGGGGTAGCTTCCACCCAAAGGTTACAAGTTGAAATCTGGAGGTTTTGCTGGGACATCTTTGATTATCTAGTGCACTGGAACCCAATAAAGAGGATGACGTTGCATTTGTTGGATCCACTCTCGGTAAGGAACTAGTGTAGGGCTCATAGTTTTAGGACTTTGAAGCTGGAATGGTTGGTTAGGTTCCTGGACCCGTGAAGTCTTAAGGGTTTAGGATTTTCTGAGCCCTGTTCCTTTCATTCTGGGTTTAGGATTTAGGGGCTTAGGGTTTAGGGTTAAGGGGTTTAGGGTCTAGGATACCCTAAGCCCGTGAACTCAACAAAGGGTCCTTGTTGATCATTGCCTTGAGCTTCTGTTATACAAAATTCTCACAAGCTAGTTTCCCAAAATAAGGGACCTCAATATGGACCCCAAAGTATTATACTCCTCAAGGACACCCCAAGAAAGGCTCCCCTAATTTTGGGAATCCGCTCACAAAGAATATGAAGCTACAATCTGAAAGCGAAGCCAAGGCCACAGCCTATACTACTGAACCTGAAGCCCAAACTGAGCATTTGAAATTGGGATGCTCAGTATAAGGTAAGATGATACCTTCCCTTTGATCGTAGTTTCACAAGGAACCTACCCTTACTCGGTTCAGCCGCCAAAACAACACTACCCTAAACCCCAAGCCCCAAAACCGCTAAACCTAAACCCTAAATCCTAAGCCCTAAGCCCCTAAACCCCCGAAACCCTGAATCCTAAACCCTAAACCCCTAAACCTTAAATCCCTAAACCCTCAACCCCTAAACCCTACACCCCTAAACCCCCTAAACCCTGTAACATAGGCGATGCACCAGATGAGAAGTCTCGAAGAGTCTTGGCGTCGGTTCTCAGGGTTCAGGGTTTAAGGTTTAGGGGTTAGGGTTTAGGATTGAGGGTTTCAGGTTTAGGGTTTAGGATTTAGGGTTTAAGTTTGGAGTTCAGGATTTTGGGTTTAGGGTTCCGTTTTCGGGGTGCAGGGTTCAGGTTCCAGGGTTAGGGTGTAGGGTTAGCGTGTTTGCCTCCGGGGTGTCTTTGGGGCTGAAGATCTCATGGTGGATTTCAGTTGAAATTTGGGGGTATTCGGACATACCAACCCTAAACCCTAAACCGCCAGAGTTTGCTTGAAGCTTAGACTAAGGTCTACCGATGCTTGCCAAAGTTTCTCAGGGCATCAGCTTGGACAGATGCAGAAGTGTGCCGTTTTGAGGGAGTCGTGCTTCGGAACACCCCATGTCTTGGACCCTAAGCGTTATCTCCTCCCACCAGATGAATGAAGACCCCCTACCCCCCCTAATGTTCAATGTGCCCAGAATGTTCCCATGGTGGCTTATTATCATCTATAGACATGTTCAAATACTAGGGAGGTGAGGAAGTTTTAGTATTAGGTTGAGTGGATTATGTTGTCAGGCCTCGGAGCTTTTGGAAGCTGCCTGTCCAGTTTGTCTAGTGGCTACTGCTTAGACAAAGTCCAATGGCTTTTTACGGGGCAGCCGTTACACTGCAACATCTTTCCATCTTTGCAGCATGGGTCAGTCTACTACATGTACGGCTTGCCAACTGGATATGCCACTGTTTAGGTCACATCAATAAATCCATAAGGATCAAACCGAACAGGATGTCTTTTTGACGGCCACTGGTGCCAGCGGCGAGGTTGTAAGTACGACAGCTGCATTGATTCCCAGAATAGGGTATGTCTCGCCCAACTGCCCAGATGCCCACTTAATAGAGAGCTACAATGAGCTACCCATCATGTTGAAAGCTTCACAAAATTACATGATAACCTCCAGATGGTAAGCCAAGGATTACGTGAAGGATTTGCCTGTTGACGCAGAACTCATCGCAAAGGGGAAGAGGGAATCGGACCTGTGTCTCGGCTGAGCAGTATAGGGGTTAGGGTTTGGGGCTTCCGGTTTCCGTGTTTAGGGTATCCCCTCAAGAGGTTCAGGGGTTATAAGTGAAACACCGAGCAGCAATTTCTGAGGCATCGTGGGGCAGAGTTCTGTTTTTCATTATAAAGAATACCAGCAAGAACATACACGTATAACTTTGTGCCCCACTAGGGAATCAGGTCTAGTGCTGGGTGGTCTTGAGTGTAAACCTCGTACCCTAAGCCCTCAACCCAAGACCCTAGGGAATTGGATTCTAGGGGATCAGGGTTTCGAGGCTTGTATGGTTCAGGGTTTTAGGGTTCGGGTTTAGGGTTTAGGGATTTAGGGTTGAGGGTTTGGGGCTTGCAGATTTAGGGTTCGGTTTCTAGGGAGTAAGGTCCATAAGCCCAAACCCCTAGACCTCCATAGGCTAGAAGTGTAACTTAGAGAAGCTTGGGTTCAGAGATTGGCAGGTCGGAAGTGGCCTTCACCCTAAACCCTTGTGAGTTGAAGGTACAAGGACCAGATCGCCGACTACATCTATCCGGTGACCTTGGCTGATTTTGAGCAAGATTCAGGGTTTGGGGCTTAGGGTTTAGGGGTTTAGGGTTTACCCCCCAATGTATGTAGAATAATGGCCTCCTGGGCTATATTCAGGGGTCTTGGGCCACGATTTTACTTTCTGTTGGGGTCCAGGTAGGGGCTTAGGGTTTAGGGCTTGTGGTTTTGGGTTTAGGGCATTCATCTGTGGTTCGAGGTTCAGGGTAGGATTTTTGGGCCCGTGGTTTAGCGTGCAGAGTTTGAGGTGTACGGGGTAGGCTTCCAGATTCAGATTGCTGTAGTTTTCCCACTAGTTGATGGAGGGCTCCAATCCATGCCCTCTTGCCTCGACCCTATTCCGCCCATCCACGTCCCTACCAACACCGTGTACCTTAAGCTTTGGAGCATTTTTCCAAGTAGGATAGCACTCAAGCTATAGCCAAGCTATTACTTACTTTACAGACCTTTACTATGATCTTTGCGCTTTACGCTTGTTGTGGTTAGGCTGTGTTGCAGTATAAGTACTACAAGTTTGATTTCTGGCAGTGTATTTTGAGGATAACCTAGCCTATATTCCCCTACGGTATACTCACTTTCATGAATATTTAAGGACAATCGAATTAGCCTTTGTTCCGCTGCAGTAGAGTTACTTTCATGAAAAACACCAGTGTTCCGTGATATACCACCTAGGTTGAAGCAGGATACCCAGATACCCTGACCCGTAAGCTGGGAAACCACGACGCCGGCAGCCAAAACCCTGCCTGTAGAATATGTAGGGGCCAAAATACTGGGGGCTTAGAGTTAATTATGGGTTTAGGGTTTAGGGACATTAGCCTAGTAGAGAATGCAGAAGAAACGGACCCTGAAATCCGAACTAGGATGATATTATGGGTCTATAGGAAGTTGCGAGTTAGAAGCCAAAGAATGATTAATATCTTGCTTCGTAGTTTTCTTGTATAATTTTCATACGACTGCCTCAAGTAGACCACAATATGAACATGGTAATTATGTAATACCGCATACAGGTCGTTAACCACCAAGCCACCAGCCCAAGCCAAGTTTCAACCCTACATCCCCAGCGTACTGGCGCTTAAGAGCTAAACCCCCCTGAATCTGCTAATTAAGCCCCATTGAAACAAACCCCAAACTCTAAACCTTAAAAACCCCTAAGCCCTACAAAAGTCGCTCAAAACTCTGGACAGGAACTCTTATACAATTTCTATAAACATTAAATCCCTAAACCAGGTCATGGTCAGTGCCCAGGAGTTCCAGGAGACTGCCTGTCCAGCATTGTCTCTCTGAGGCACTTCAGTTGCTGATCGGAGTCTACGTGTGGGTAGGGTTTAGGGTTTAGGGTTTAGGGGGTAGGGTTTGGGGTTTGGGGTTTAGGGTTTAGGGTTTAGGGTGGGTACGTGATGATGCGGCCCTGCCCAGGATTTAGGTTAAGGGCTTAGGCAACTTCACCCCATGATCCAAGCACCTCATCAAGTTTGGCTCATTCTGTACCTTGTAATGTTGAATCTGCAGTAATTGAGCTGAACCACTCCCTTCTGGTCCCTCTCATATAAACTCCTTAAGAACTCCATAGAAGCCGTAGGATATCCCTTCCCGTATTGATTTGAACCTGAGCCATAGTCTAAACTCCTAGTATCCCCCTGAATAAGCCCCATAATACTCCCTTTTATAAGCCCCTATATCTCCCCCTTTAAAGAGTTTAGGCCATACCTCGTATGGGCCATAGGACCCCCCAGACCCCTCCAGGCCACCCTTTTCTTGCTTGGGTGAGGGATTCACACTAATCAGGATCCAACATTACTCTAAGCCACAAGGAATGAGACATGCTTAAGATTTGGAGTTAGGCCTGAAGGAACCCAGAAATTAGGAGTTAGACATGTACCCCCTCCCAAAAAAAGTACACATCAAAAATTTAGAGCCCTATTAGAACCCTATTAGGCCTTATTAAGCTCCATATAGTCATTAGTAGCTCCTTAAACTGGGGGGGTACATTTGGGGGGTTGTATTGTAACTATTAAAGAAAAGAGAAAACGTTTTAGGGCTTAGGAGCCCTGAAACAATGCCCATGCCTGGGTTGCTGTTAAGGAACTTAAGTCAAGGTACTACATTAGGGAAGCCCTATTACTTCCCATATACCCATATTATGGTAACTTAATTTAAGTTCCTTAACAGCAACCCACACACTGCACATGCAAAAGCGCTACCAAGCCGAGGTTTCGCGAGGGCAGACGGGTGCTGACGCGCCTCTTGCACTTCGATGCTTGCCTGAGGTCTAAGGTTAAACCCTAAACCCTAAACGAAGTATGGGCCCTTAATCTGGGCCTCTAGGGCTTTTAGGGGGGTTTCTATGGACCCTAAAGGGTACATGTAGGGATGAGAGAGAGTTTCTGGATTCCGGAAATGTTCACCATAAAAAAGAAATTAGAATAGATACCAGAAAGGGGTGTCTAACAAGATTACCGGCCTTTTCAAGAAGAGGGTGTAGGTTTCTCCGGGATTCTTGTGCAGGGGGCTCAGCCTTGGCGAGCGTAGAGGTTTAGGGTTTAGGGTTTAAGGTTTAGGGTAAGATTTGTTGGTGAGAGTTAGGTAGGTGTTTTTTGGAGACCCTTAACCCTAAGCCCCAAACCCCAAAGCCTAAACCTTGTAAAACAACTATAAGCCCCTGAGGTCGCTAGTTTTGAGAAACTCCCATCTGTCATGGATGCTTGGGGTTTAAGGTTCAGGGCTTTGGGTCGAGGGTTTAGGGCTTAGGGTTTAGGGTGTAGGGCTTAGGGCCAAGGGGTTTAGGGTAAAGGGCTTAGGGTTTAGGGTGGCTTCCTGTAGACGGGATGTGGATGAGCGTCTCCGGGTTTCGGGCTCAGGCTTTTCACCGTGCAAGCTCTCCGGGTTATCACTGGAGATCAGTTGAGTATAGCGGATGAGAAGCCTCTTTCTACGCCCCAGCAGCTGTTTACAATTGTTATATACAGTCATAAACCCTAAGCCCTAAACACCTAAACCCTAAACCCCTAGTGGGATCTACAGGGAATGTCCCATGGATCGTCAGTTTGGAGGATAAGCGCTGAATCTTTTGGAGCTTCTGGACCCCAACGCTGAGAGGGACCCTAAACCCGAAACCCGACCAGTCTATAAGCCTGGTAGGATTGTCCAGATGGTTGTCAGTAATTAACAGGCATCTTAATCTTCCTTATCTGTTATCTGTGGCTATCTGGGTACCAATCCGGATGAGTTTAGAATTTTGGGTTGAGTACGTCTAGGGCATGGTTTAGGGTTTATAGAGATCACTAAACGAGCTTTCAGTTTGCCGAGGCCGCTGACGGACGTGAGAACGGCCCGTCCTTCCAGAAGATGTTTCCAGAGCCTCGGCTCAACCTCCACTGAATAATTCCTGGGTTGCTGTTAAGGAACTTAAGTTAAGTTACTATATTGGGGAAACCCTCTATCATTTACGAAATATACCCATTATGGTAACTTAATTTAAGTTCCTTAACATCAACCCAGATTCTAGGCACCCCAATTAGTACGCTTGTTCCCTGTTTACTTTGGAGTCTCTTTATTACATTAAAGCTCGATATTAGGAAAAGGATGGAGCTATCACTAAGGTGTTACTGGAGAACTTAGAATTATGACTTTCCCCCACCCCCCCCTCCCACACACCTTCTTGAAGGCTTTGAAGACCAAGTCTCCCAAGTTGCTACAGAACTGTAATCCCAAGGGCCCATTTATAGCTGAACCTCCAACAAGGCAAGATTTGGGATGCTGAGCTGGTGGTTTCCATAAATATCGAGTCCTCGATATAGACCCCAAAATAGTACAGTGCTTATTATAGGGACCCCCCCCCACAAAAGGTACCCCTACTTTTGGCGCACTCCCAAATGTTTGCGACTACGGAGAGGCCTTGAAGGTAGACAGCAGGTCCAGAAGAATCCCCGGAATGTACAGCTGGGTTAGGCCCCCAGTAATTTTGGTACTCTAGGATTTTTTCAGGGACCCTCCTATTGTCACCACCATCCCCTGGTGGTACTATTAGTGGGTGGGGGCCCAACAAAAGGTGTAGGGCGTCAGAATTCAGATACAGTAAGAACTCATAACGTTTCAGGTCGAGTTGGGAGTTCGGAGCGTGTTAGCGTTGAGACATCGAACGAAGGGCGTCGAACTTAAGACGTTGAACTTAGGGTTATGGGATGGAAAGCAGGGAAGGGTATGTTGGTCCACAGCTTCCTATTCTGTCATGCTGTCCGCAAAACCTTAGACCCTATTATGGAATCCATGATGAAACAGACTAGTCTAAGGTTCAGGATATTCATTCAAAAGCGAAGCATTCGGGTCAGACTTTACCTCCAGTAAATCCTAAAGCCAGCCCCCAATCCCTGAATCCTAAGCGGACACCTTGGTTTTAGGGTTTTGGCTTAGGTTTGGGGTTTAGGGTTTGGGGTTCAGGGTGCATGGACCTAGTCGTTAGATGTTCGCAGGTCCTTTTCGTTGCACCATCTGGCTCGCGAGCGATCCCACTGCACCAGCATGGGCCATACAACGACAACTTGCTGCTTGGCTTCTCCTGGGTGTAGCTTTTAGGGTTAAAGACAGGTTCCTTTCTCATTGACAATTTGTTGTGCTTTATTTGAGGTACCCTATCTACCACAATCATAGTAGGAATCTAGGACCATGATATTGGTAGGCCCCTACATTATACAGTATTGCGGAGTTCCTTTGTGATGCATAAGGAGGTGTAGGGGAAGTGGTTCTCTAGAATGAAGGCCTTTAAGAGCCACATATCTACCTTGGAGAATAGTACCTGTATTCGCTGCCTCGACAGGAACCCCCAAACTCCTAACCCTGAACCCATAAGCCCAACCCCCAACTCTGCAGCAGTTTCCAGTTTCCTGACCATTCCCAGCCAGTCCGAGAGGCTTTGGATGCTTCATGGCGCAAAGAAAGTTGTGGTAGCTGCGCCCTCTTCCACTGAGTGGCTCTATGAGCGACCCGAGTTTGGAGGCACCAAGATTCCGCAGAGGGTCCAAATATCTAGGAATCAGGGACTTGGGATTTGGGCACGAGCAGTTCTAGAGGTGTTGGGTAAATATGTGACTACTAGTTTCGCAGACCCCAGGGGCATAAGAATTTTGAATTCAAGTCGTTAGATTCTGCAGCCTCTCGGTTTATGCCTGAGGCCTTTAGCCTTCATTTTAGCCGGCAGAGTGTTGGAGGTTTCGTTGCTTTTTCTGGCTTCTAGCCTTCCGAGCGACATGCTACATGGCCCCATCCTCAAGGAAGCCACATGGCCTGTTGATGCATTCCCCCCTAAGTAGATGAAATGTGAGGTGTATGGGGATCCTATTATAGTATACCCGAAGCTATATCTGATCTACCTAAGGGGGACTGTACATGCCCTCATCATAGGTCTAATCCCCAATTTCTAAGCCGACAGCCCAAGCTACTTTCCCAATTCCCAAACCCCAAGCCCTAAACCCCAACACCCACAATACCTCTGAAGGAAGCGAGTATGCGGATCGAGTCTTTTCTGCTGACTTGGTGCAGCCAGACCGAGGCGCCTTTTTTTGGGCTTAGGTTGAAAGTTTGGGGCTTCGGATTTGCAGTGCTGGGTTTGGTGTCGGGCTTAGGGCTTTAGGATGTATGCCGCTGATTAGGGGTGCAGGTTTTGAAGGATTTAAAGTTTTTATCCTACGAAGACATACCCTAAACCCTAAACCCTAAATTCTAAACCCTAAACCCTAAACCCTAGGTCATGAAAAAGAGCTTAGGGCATGGTAGGTTTCTGTGGCCAAGTTACGGTTTAGGCTTAGGTGGACCCCCCACCCAGTAACAGTGAGTATAGGGGATAATAGGGAATATACTAGGGTTTAGGGTTTAGGGTTTAGGGTTAGGGATAATAGGGATTACATTAGGGTCCTCTTTTATTCCTACTATACCACTATTACAGGGTGGGGGGTCCTCCTAAGGGTTTAGGGCTTGGGGGTTTGTGGGGGTTTGGGGTTTGGCTAGACTTGCTGTCACCTTGTCTATTGCGTCCCGCCTTCCTTTTTGGGGCTGTAATTCCTCATATACACCCGAATATACTATGTAGTAGTTGGAGCGCGGCGGGTTCCCGCCCGTATGGTAAAATCGTGGAAAAAAGAGCACTGAGTTGTTTCAACATTGACATGTC
>CAJNIZ010011991.1:35009-60132 GCA_905231905.1 Symbiodinium pilosum | reverse complement strand
AATACCACGCAGGCCAGTAATTCTGCCATTTTCCCTTAAATTCCCTTACGGGCGGGAATCCGCCGCACACCTAGTAGTTTCCATTATATTTTCCATTTTCCCTATATAACTCTAATATGTACCCTAATATATACACCAATATACTATATAGTAGTTTCCATTTTATTTTCCAACTTTTCAATATGCAGCAGGTAAACTTGCTTTGAGGCCATAGGCTTTCTTGCCATGTGGAGTTGGTCCGCAGATTTCATACAGGGATTTAGGGCTTAGTGCGTGCGCACTTCATAGAGGGAGCGCGTAACATGGACACCAAGCATGCAACTTGCAATCACCGGGCTTTTCAGCACTTCCCTCAAATTCCAAGGTTGAAAGTTGGAAAGGAACCCATCGCCTTACATTCGGATTCGTGTTGATTTTGGTCGGTCAGGGTTTAGGGCTGTGGGTTTGAGAGCACAGGACTTTCGGTACAAGATCTGCAGGGTCCATGACTAGGGCGGTGCCGGCAAAATCTGTTCCGCACCTTCGGAGAAGTGTGTGTCGGTGCTGACTAACAGGCCTTGAACATGGAATGGTAACCCCCTCAACATAAGGACCCTATAAGAGTCATGTGACACTTATGTATCCTGAACCCTACTGTAATCCCCAATCTACTGTGTATAGCTCTCTGAATTTAAGCCCAACCCCCAAACAGTAGATGCCCTACGTTTCCACTGCTTTACCCCTTGGGACACAAAGGCCACCCTCCTCTCAACATCCTATACCATGATGTCCTAAGCAAGTACAAAATTGCCAACATTATGGTTCCAGTCTTTCTGTGGTTACAATTGTGGTATGGGCAAAATAGAGTTCAAATTGAAACTCGCCTTTACTTAGGCTACTTTGTTCGTCAGTCCATTCTTTCTGTAGGCACCGTAAACCTTGAACCCTGCACCCGAAACCCTGAACCCTAAACCCTGAGCCTTATACTCCCGAAAGCTTAAACAGCCCTTCATAACACCAAGATCTGTTGTAGGTAGGCAGCCCAACATCGCGCGAGTCAGAGGCAGCTACAAAGCAAGTCTGTTCTGGGTTTGAGACTTATGGTATAGGGTTTAGGGTTCAGTGGAGGGACTACCTGAAACTGGAACTCCAAAGTAAATCAAGTAGTGGCTCTGGACCGCTAAAAATATACAAGTGGCCACCATTCTACATACGTTGGGGGTGCAGGTAGGATGCAGGGTGTAGAAGTTGGGGCTTGGGAGCTTTCGGGCGTAGATTCAGGGTTTAGGAGTTGGAGCTTGAGATTTCTTAGGATTTGGACTCAGTGTTTGCCGGGTGGGATTCAAGAGAAAGGGTTTCAGAGCTTAGTGTGCAGGATGTCGGGTTGAGTGCCTCAAACACCTGGTTGCGCCGAAGGATCCTTCCTTCCAGAAGCGCACAGTCGCAGATGTGGTTAAAGCTCGCGAGGCCTTTCTGTTCAGTTCTTGTGCGAATGTCTTTCTGCCTTGTTGCTCGTATTTTCTGAGGTGTTTCTCCAGGATGGCTATCGGCTCGCCTTGCCGGAGACATGCGGCGAGTGCCGCCTGAGCCGGGAGCTTGGCGACCTGTACAAGGTTCATTTCGCCAAGCTCGGCCCGGAGTTCTTCAACAAGAAGCCCCTGGAGCTGGTGAAGCTAGTCCCTGGAGGCCGTGCCAAGGTTGCAGATATGTGGGTAGTGTTCTTTGCCTTTGTTGTCATTGCAGGTTTTCAACAGTCGTGAAGGTTACCCTGGCACGCTCCGCGGCGTGCTGGGCAGGGAGGACAGCAGCTTCTACTACTCCCAGAACATGCTGGGGGTTTCGGCCTCTGCGCGCTGGCTCCTAAGCGGCTACAGGCTGATGCAAGAGGCTGGGCTGGGGCATGCCTTGGATAGTCAGGTGCCTCTTGAACAGCTGCGAACAATGTTCCAGGCCTACGTCCGGATGCCCCTGCTGGTCACACCCAGCGAGCGGCATCCCGTGCATGGCTTTGCCATCACTCTCTTGCCCAGCGAAGCCAGCACCAATAAGGCGTGCAGAGTGTGAAGTTTTTTTGGGGGGGTTGCAGCGTCCCTGCAAAAAAAGTATCCGTGGGTTACACATAGAGGCATGCTTGAGTGTCGTTCGCACCTTTGTTCCTGTACCCTGAAACTGTACTCTTCCGCGCAGCGAGCTCTGATGCAAGATGAACGTCAACTTCTTGGATGGCCAGATGTTGATCGGGGTCGGCGTTGCAGAAAGGCCAGGCTCTGTTTTCCGCAAGCTTGTCTGCAAGCGCGCGGTTCTGGCAGGTTGGGTCTCTGGCGCGGGTGGCGGGCGCTTCTATGACCCGGCTCAGATCCGCGCCATGTTGCCATTTTGGGACAGCCAGGCCAAGCGTGCCGAGTGTCAGCAGCACGTGTCACTCTGCTGCGGACAAACACAGTTTACACATTTCAGGACTGCTGTTGGGCCAGATGCGGAGACACCGCCGGAGATGCTGCTGGTCCGGTGCCCCGGCATGTCCTGTGCGAGTTACAGCAGTTTCTTGTGAAAGGTCAAGGGCATGATGGGCATCAGCACCCAGATGGGGACCAACGAGATCCTCGTCCCTAAGAAGTGCGCCAAGCTGCAGAAGGCTCGGTGCCATTACTTGGATTTGGTAACTTGCTGAAGTGCTTCGTGTCTAACTTGCTCATGGGAACAGGCTGCAGCGCCTGATGTCAATGTTGGCATTGACAAGATGCAGAACGTGAACGGCGCGAGGAAGCCTCCAGGCAGGATTGGGGACTAGGTGATTCAGTGGGCTTCTCGGGCACTTTGAGCGCTTTGCGCTTATGTGGCGTGCATGTTATGCCGGACGCTCAAGACACACTTGTGCAGCTCATCGTCATGATTTTTGCAAAGTGTCAGGAAGATAGAAGGGTGGGGTAAAGTTTGCAGCCAGGCCTCTCAGCATCTTTGTGGGCAACCTTGAATATGCGGGCAGAGCTCATACCCACCAGCCCGGAACACGAGACGGCGCGTGTGAGCCTAAGTTACGTTGTCGCAGTAGATCTATTGTTTCAAGGCGTGGGGTCTGCAGGTTGCGATGATCAGTGACAGTTCGTGGGGCTGCAAAGGTGCTTCTGCTGCAAAGCTTTTGGCGGAGATCCTCACATCCTGCCGTCAAAAGACGCAGACAGTCCTGCGTAAAGCCAACCTTGGTCAGCAGGACTAGGCTCTTTCAGGGGTAAGTTGTAAGGAAATTTTGGGCTCACTAGGCCGGCTTCCCTCGATTACTGCAACGAGGTCTTTTTCTGTTCCTAGCGGAGAAGAGACTAAGTTTCGGGTAGTGCTAAATGAGAGAAGCACTTGACAGATCAGGGGGTGTCCTAAAGAGGGGACCCAGCAGAATTACTCATTCCGGGAAACCACCAACGACCCTGAACCCTAAACCCTAAACTTCAGAAATCTACACAAAACGGAGCAGCAGCGAGTTAGAGCAGCGAAAGCATTGAAGCGGCTCCGGCGTGGAGAGTTTCAAAACAAATCCCCATCATGGAGCAAGACTTATTATCAAAATTGCTGGGTTGCTGTTAAGGAACCCTAAAACCTATAGGGCCCTGTCTTTTATAGGAAGAACACTATCTCAGATGGTCTATAGTCTAACCTTCGAGTATCCCCCTTATAAGCCCTGTAATACTCCCCTATATTATCCGCTATCTAACTTTGAAGGAGTTTAAACCCGAAACCCTATATAACCTGTGTCAGGAGTTTAGACTATAGCTAAGATGGTCTAGAGTTTTGGGTTTGTTCGGGTTTGGGGTTACGGGATGGTGAGGACTGTGAGTTTCGGATCACTAACACAGTGGGTTTAGGGTGTGAGGTTTCGGGATTTCAGTTTAGGGTGTAGAGTTTAGGGTTTAGGGGACATGACTAGCTAAGTTTCGGATCTGGGCCCGTATCCATTGCTTGGGAGGTCTTCATCACCCCTACAAATGTTTAGGGTTCAGCTTTTGGGGCTTGGGAGCTTTACATGTTTCAGCTCTGCATGTCAGGAGGTCGGACCGCTTTTTCGGGTCTGAGTGTCAGGATGTACAGCGTAGCAGGTTCGATTAACCGAGCTCTTCTACCCGAACGCCTAAACCCTAAGCCCCACAGCCTAAACCCTAAGCCCTGAACCCTAGGCCCTAAACCCTAAGCCCTATACCCTGAGCCCTAAACCCCAACCCGTAGCCCGAACCGCATATCCTAATTTATTGACGCATGGGTCCAGATCCTCAAGCAGTTGTAGCTGTGGAGATTCTAAACCCTAAGCAGCTGGAAGTTTAGGGTTTAAGGTTTAAGGTTTGAGGTTTCCGTTTTGAGGTTTAGGGTTTAAGGTTTGAGGTTTGGGGTTTGAGGTTTGGGGTTTAAGGTTTAGGGTTGAGGGTTTCGGGTTTAAGGTGTTGGGTTGAGGGTTTAGGGTTTAAGGTTTCGGGTTTGGTGTTTAAGGTTTAGGGTTTGAGATTTTGGGTTTAGGGTTTGAGGTTATGGATTTGGGGTTGGGGGTTCACGGTTTTAGGTTTTGGGGTTCAGGGCTGGGAGACTCTAAGCCCCATACCTGCTTGCGGTTGAGGGAGCTGCTAAGAACGAAACCTACTACAGGCTTTGAATACTTACCAATATTATGGTCCTTTACTCCTTGTGTCCTAATGGTATAGGATACCTCAAGTAGGCCTCAACATGACATTTCTGTATGTAGGCTTCTACATTACAGATTCACCTTGTATAGCCCCATAATAAGCCCAGTGTCCATGTCATGTTCCACGTTCTCCTCCCTTGACTTGAAGTCTCCATCATTGGGGTACTGTGATTCATACAACCCCTATAAGTAATCCTATGTAGACCCTAATATCCCTAAACCGTAGACCCTAAACCCTAAACCATATGAACTTGGTATTTTATTCATTTAGGCTCATACTAGGCATGGAGGGCGTTGTCAGCGCTGGCGAGCTTATCTACCTCCCCGCATGGAGCTAAGTCGGACCTACCAATGCTTTGGGGTTTTGGGTTTAGGCTTAAGGGTTTAGGTTTTAGGGGTTTAGGGTTTAGGGCTTTGGGTTTCTGGCGAATTGCAGTTACTTAGGTTTTTGAAAATCATTTGCATTCTTTATTTCCACAAGTTTCATATGTTAAAGCCCTAAGTCGTTGTGAATGTAATTTGCGTTGAATTGTTTAGGGTTCAGGGTTTCGCAGGCGCTGAAATTAAAAGCTTTGGAGCTTTCGGGTTTTGGAGCTTTGGGTTCTTGGGTGTAGGTTTAAGAGAGTCACTTGCAGCGGTCAGTGGGGAATTGGGGAATATGATCCCTATGTAACTCCTATACATCGTATGCCTTTGTTCCTTACTGACCCCCAGTAAGTTGAGGGTTTAGGCTTTAACGTCCACGGCTTGTCAAGGGATTGACAGGAACACGGCTCTTCCGTCCCCGCAGCCGTACTTTCTTTCATAGGGTTCAGGGCTCAGGGGTTCGGGTGAGCGCTTTGTGCATTTAATCGGGTGCCTTGTAAGAAGAGGTGCTTCAAGAGTTGCAGAGGCATATGGGGTTTCGGGCCTGGGGTTATGGAGTGGGCTTGGGAAGACGTTCCCCATGAACCCTTGCTGGCACTGTGGAATGAGTAATATGTTCCCCCATTGTAGTATGAGGGAACCTATTCATAAACCATAAAGGACCGCACAGGCATAGATTTCACTCAGATTATGAAATAGGCTTGAGGTGCTGGTGTTGTCTGCATTTAGACACAGCTTTTACATACCTGCTATATGAGTGGTTGTCAAAATTATGGTCCCTTTCCTTGGATCCTATTATACTACGGCACCTAATATTTAGGGTACCCAAAAAGGGACCATAATTTTGACAACCACCCATATAGCTATACCTTACCACTTACGCTCTCTAGGAATTTGGGGGATTTTCGGCAGGGATGTTCCTGTCTGAAAGCCCTTTGTAAGGGGCTGACTTTCATCTTCTAGCTCCCCTCAGACGCGAGTACACCCTACTCTAAACCCTGAACCCTGAATCCTAAACCCTACACCTTAAACCCTAACCTTAAACCCTAAACCTTAAACCTTAAGCCCTAAACCCTAAACAACCCTAAACCTTAAACCTTAAACCCTAAGTCTAAAACCCTAACCAGCGAGGTCAACACTCCCCACGCGGTGCAGACAGTCGAGGGTAGCGCGAGTGTTGGGTGCTCGGCTTGCTTTCGCCGCGCCATAGGAGCCAACGTCTAAATTCTTCCAAGCGGGGTCATATAGGGTTTAGGGTATAGGATTTAGGGTTTAGGGTTCAGGGTCTGAAATCATTGAAGGGGGCTATATGGGGAGTATGTAGGGGACCATTACCGGGCTTGTTAAGGGGGATACTAGGAGTTTAGACAATAGCTCATATGGGTTTTCTCAGAATTCAGGGTGCCTGTGAAGTTTGCTAAGTTGTTTTGTTGCATTGGGGTACCCTTATAGTATGGCAACTGCCATATGTCTTTACGGCGAAGCCCTCAACCCTAAATCCTAAACCCTGAATTTTTTGGTATTTCACAATCAAGCTGAGACCATCTGGAAATGAAAGTCAGCACCTTCAGCTGCCAACCTCAGAGCCTGCTTTCTGGAAACTTGGCTTTTCGTATCCAAAGGTACATGCAGAGCTTTGGGATTTCCTTAATCCTCCTGAACACCAAACCCTGTTCGGGGCTGTTTCGAAGAGGGTCTTTATGCTAAGAAAGCATGGGAGGAGCTACTGTGGCATCGGCAATATCGGCATAAACCACCACAATCCCACGTTCTGGGTTTAGGAATTTGGGTCTTGGGATTAGGGCTTAAGGGTTATGGTGTAGGGTATCACATGGAGAGAGGAGGGAGCATGTAGCTGCGGCCCATCTTTCATAGTAACGCGTAGGCGCTCTGCCCCAAAACTTAAACCGCACACCCTAAAGCGAATCCTTTCCTCAGGTCATGCTTGCATGGCAGATGCCAGTACCAGGCCGCCGTTGGGTACTTCGCTTTGCCCGCAGGGCTTCCGGATTTCAGGGTTAGGGTTATGATTAAGAGTGTAGGGCTTGTCAGGATGTTGAGAGTTGACGATTAGAATGCAAGGCTCATGTTTGGGGTTGGTTTGGGTCAGGGGCGTGGGATTTACGGCCTGGGATTCTTTTTGATATACGGATTCTGACTGCCTGGCTTTGGAGGAAGAGCTTTGTCTTTCCTAATGATTCAATCTGGTAGGTCAGTCTATGTTGGGGTTTAAGCTATACTCTACTACTTGTACGTAAACTGCAGCCCTAGCACAATTTCTTGATGGGTTGCCTGTTTGTTTGCTTGTTAGGGTTAGCAAGAAATACTGGATAATCTAGAGGGCCCGAAAATGCCGGAATTCATCCATGCATACTCCTTATATGATTCTGTTACAAAATGTGCCTTATGCCTTAAAATCCTAAAGGAAAAGATCGGGGTGTCCTTTTGTCAAGCCGTTCATGCTTTGCTCCCATTGGAAAACAATGCGCAGGTTCAATTCCAGATGGTACCTGTAAGAGCGTGGGGCCTACTGGAGTTTGAGACATGTGGCATAAGGACCCTAGAGTGTCGGGATGCTAAGAGTTACGGAAGAACCTAAAGACGAAAGCCTGTTGAAGAGACATCAGTTGGGTGATTTTTTTTGTTCTGTTTTTCGGCGAGTATGTATAATGTTCCTTAGGACTACCTGAACCCCAAAAGTAGGCAAAATAATGGCCCAAAACCATCAAATATAGCCCAACAGGCCATTATTCTACATACTTTGGGGGTTTAGCTAGGGGTGATTTTATATATCTGGTACTTAACTGGGAGGACCGTAAATGAAGACCAGTGGCCAGTTTCCCATCTTCGCCAAGTAGCGGGGCTGAAGTTACCCCAACCCACATAATTGCGGGCCGTCTTTGTTACAGAGTCCTTCTTATAGGGGTTGGATAGCTGAAATCCTCTTATGCCTATACGTCCCTAAAGCATCCCAAAATCAATTTTGTTTTCCATGTTCTGTTCAATTTGATGTTCTATTTTTGGGAGTAATACCCCTAAAGCCTAAACCCTAAAGCCTAAACCTTAGACCCTAAAGCTGAAACCCTTAACCTTAAATCCCGAATCCTACACCTCAAACCCTAAATCAACCCCAATGCTACAATCAGCTGTGAGGGATAGCGAGGATGTTCTTCATGAAGTGCCTGGGCATCTCTTGGGGCGTCCAGCCAGTCACGAAAGGGTCTAGGGTATTAGGGTTTAAGGTTTAGGATTTAGGGTTAAAGGTTTAGCGTTTAGGGTTTAAGGGTTTAGGATTTAGGATCTACGGTTTAAGGTTTAGGGTTTAGTGCTTAGGGTTTAGGGTTTAAGGTTTAGGCTTTAGGGCTCAGGGCACGAGGATCCAAGATGTGGGGTTTAGTTTTCGAAGCCAATTTCCAGGGATTTGGGGGCGGGCTGGTAGCAGGGGGCATGCTCAATCTTACCTTCCTAGATTTTAAGAATAGGTAGAATGAGGGACACACTCCATATTTTGGGAGTCCGTGAAGCTCTTCGCGCACTTTCAGCGTTCCGGGGCCGACTGAATTATTCAAGCTGCAACCTCTCAGCCAGAAATTTGAAACCCCAGACCAACATCCTCAAACAAGGGTGTTTACGCTTCCGGGTATAGGGTTCTGGTGAGTCCCCAGTACTTAGAATTTTGAACTTTAGCTTGGAGTGGAACAACATCAAGCCCCATAGCTTTTATGGCCTGAACCCTCCTACTGATCTGGTTTTCGGGTCTACCTAAACCCCCAAAGTAGGTAACATAATGGACCGAAACAGCGAAAAAAAACAGCCCAAAAGGCTATCATTCTACATACGTTTGGGGTTCAGGTGTGACTTAGGTTCAAGAAACAAGCGCGTTTGAGACCCAAGGCCCAGACACAGAGACTCGAGCTTTGCAGCTGAAATTCTAACCTGGGTTTATGGTTACCCCATGTGCCCCAAAACCCACTTGGGGTTCGCGGTTTGGGGCTCTCACCAATATCCTTAACGGTAAGTCTTGCGTGTTTATAGTTCAAGCCAAAAAACTCCCACTATGCAGACTAATTAAAGCTTCAGCTGAAGCCATTATACTCCCTTATCAAAACATAAGCCCAAGAATGCAGCCAATAAAAGGTTCTTGGGCAGTCACCACCACTCCGAGTTTCATTCCTGCAGGTGGTGGAGAAGACAGTTTGGAGCTTCTTTCCATGCCGGCCAGTGCTCAAAAGGTTAAAGGTGGCAAGAATTACCGCCCAAACCGGCTACTTCTCCGAAACCCTAAACATAAACCCTAAACCCAAGAGAAATACCCTTTAAAAACTCGGCAGATTATAACGACCTCACCCTGCCTCACTTCAAGTGTTCGATGGCGCAGAAGCTGGTCCAAATTCGGCTTACTGTAAGTTGCGGTCCCGAAATTGCTGGAACTTCCTGCTGGCTAGTAGGGACTCCCCATATGATATATTCCCTTAATCCCTACTAACCCCCAGTAAGAAACCTTAGATTCACAGCCCTAAGCCCCAAACCCCAAACCCTAAATCCTATGCCCTAAACCTTACACCTTAGAATCTCCAGCGGCTCAGGAACTGCTCTTACTTGGAAGAGCTCTCTGATTATCCCCCCTGGGAAGCCAAGTGTCAGATGCTAGAAGAAGTCATGGAGCGGCGAGGGTAGAAAACAAGTGGGCGGGTTGCCCTCAATAGGGTTGGGACTTAGGGTTTAGGATTTAGGGTTTAGGATGGAGGATTTAGGATTTAGGGTTCAGGCTGCCTGCCTGGACCCTCCAATGGCATCACCGAGCCCGGAATTGCATTGAATTAAAGGGTCTAGGTACACTGAAGCGTTTAAGCCTGTAGGGTTTAGGCTAAACCCTGGCGTACACGCATAGCGTTTACTGGCGACTGAGGACTACGGGGCCGGATTGCATGCCACCATGATCCCCTCACGTTACACCTGAACGCCCCCCTGCTTCCCCCCTCCAAAAATGACGCATCTATTGAAGAGCAATAGGGGATTTATGCGCAGATCCCATTTTTAACCGAGGTATCATGCTCAAGCCCTACCCCCTATGGCCCCAGAACTCTGAAGTACGTCGCCTGGCAGTTTCTTGAAACACTTTTGGTGTTAGTACCATGTGCACTCAACTTCGTGTTGATGGTATGCGTGGCTTGTTCGGGGTCGTACAGGTTAAGCCCGGGGCAAGGCCAAGGCAGCAGCGTACAGGCTGGGAAAGGAGAAAACAAATCTTCGCTTTGGTTACAGTACCATAGGCAACCCTAAAGTAGGCGTAAACACTGAACTTGTGCTACATGGCTCTTCGCGTAGAGTTCGGGAATGCGAAACAGACTCTCTCCCTTCTGTGCCTTCCTGATCAAGCGCATGTCGCTCTGCCGCAAATCCAACGGGTACGTAAAGGCAAGCCGCCTGAAGTTGCCGCAATCACTCACAAGGGACAACAGCCTCGTAGCCACGTTGACAGCCTGCAAGCGCTTCTGAGCCCCACCTCGGTGTTTGCAAGTTGGCATCCCACGGAAAAGCACACACTCTTTTCGCGCTGGGCCCATGTCGAGTCTACAGACCTCCAACGAAACAAACGACATCTGCAGCGCGCAGCCGCAAACTCAGTCAGTGCTGGCATTTAGTCTAAGCCTAGTATATTTTAGGGTTCTATAGGGATAGATGGAAAAATGGAAACAACAATAATAGGTCTATAGGGTGTATATTAGGGCTATGTAGGTCCCCTTTACGGGTCCAGGGTTTGGGATGCAAGGTTTGGGGTTGTCATTATGATCTTCATTCTCCTTGATTAGGGTTTAGGGTTTAGGGAAGTTGTTCAGGACGGCGCTGTTGTTGATGCCGCCGAAAATTTGATGCTGGGTTGAAATTTCCTCTCTTCGAAGTGTCCGATTGAAGAGGGGCCTTCAACATAGCACTGTATTGGCTGCACATCTGCGCGGCCATCATCCATCATGCTTATCATAAACATCATCATCATTACATTATCTTATCTATCTTATCTTATCTGGTCTTGTCGTGAAATCTCTTCTTGTATCTTATCTTTTCTTGTATTATATTCTATTATATTTATCTTATCTGACCTTATCTTATCTTGTCTTGTCTTATCTTACCTGGTCTTATCATCTTCATCATCATCATCATCATCATGATCATCATCATCGCCGTCATCATCATCATCATCATCATCAACATCACCGGCAAAAGGATCATCTTGTGATAGCGTCGTATGACCGATATGCGGATACTTCTGTTGTTGTTGTTGTTGTTGTTGTTGTGGTTGTTGTTGTTGTTGTGGTTGTTGTTATTGTTGTTGTTCTGATTCTTAAGGTCACGTGTACAATCCTTCTAATTAGAGAGACTGGGTTCCTTGCAATTTGATTGCAAGCATGTTTTTAGCCTGCCAGGCGGGACTCCTTCAAAACTTATGATCAGATCACAGCCTAAATCCGAAAGCCTAAACCCTAAATCCCAAACCCTAAACCCGAAACCTAATCCCTAAACGCAGAAGACCAACTGATGAGCCTAAGCCAAATCCACAACCCCCGCCAAGCCCTAAATCCTCAACCCCTGAACCCTAATCCTTAAAGCCTAGATCATGAACCTGGAGATCCCAATTCTACCCAAATCCTAAACCTAAACCCTCAGCCCTAAACCCCATCCACTAAACTCTAAACCCTATATATAGCTGGTAGTCAAAATTATGGTCCCTTTTTGGGTCCCTATTATAATACGGCACCTAATTTTTAGGGTACCCCTGAAGGGACCATAATTTTGACAACCACCCATATGTCTTCTGTAAAGGTGCCCTTAGTTTTGGGAACCCCAAATCGTAGATTCCTTGAAGCTTCAAGCTGAGATGTCCCAGGTGGCTTCTGCTGTGGACAACGGCAGCCTATGCTCCGGAGGTGCCGAATAAGGAAGACAAGGCCAGCTGTTGGTGGTTTAGGGTTTAGGGTTCCGGGTTTGGGGTTTAGGGTTTAGAGTTTAGGGTTAGGGGATAGGGTTCAGGGTTTAGGGTTCCGGGTTTCGGGTTTAGGGTTTAGGGTGGGTGGAGGGTTTAGGGTTTAGGCGCGGTTGGGGCCTGGGGTTTAGGGTTTATGGTTTGGTGTTTAGGTTTTGTGGTTTTGTCTCTGGGGTTTGGGTTTTGGAGGCCTTGGTGACTTCTAGATTTGGGTAGGGGGCTCAAGAGAAAGAGGATAACGATGCCCGAACCCTATGATGTGTTGAGTTTATCGTGTCTGACTCGGCAGCCCATGCCTGGAAGGATTGGCCCCATCAAGGGCCTGCGTCGCTCCTCCACGTGGTCAAGCACTTTCACAGGCATGGTGGCTGCCCGCGTACCTGGTTTCAATCCTGGCTCCGGAAACTCGCATGGCCGACACCGATCGCACTGCACATGAAGTTCGCTCCCTAGTTGAAGCACTATGGTTGGGTGGCTGCTATGACCTGTTAAACATGCCGTCCTTAATGTCGTTCGAAGCTATAGGGAGGCTCCTTCAGACGATGGTCGAAGCATACGCCAACAGTGGCGCAGGAGCGCCTGACTGGGTACACGCTTTCACAGGCTCCGCTCCTGGCCCGCTAAGAAAGGCAAGGAGGAAGTTGAACTCATTGCAGCTCAAAGCAAGGTTAAGGACCTAGGGCTGTGGGCTTGGCCTAAACCCCGAAAGTAGGTAAAATAATGGCCCAAAACCCCTAAATATAGCCCAAAGGCCATTATTCTACATACTTTGCGTAAGGCACAAGCTCTGGAGGGTCTACCTGGCGCCCAATGAAGTGCTCCAGAGTCAGGGGACAAGGTATAGCAGGGGATCTACGAGTTTCCGAGGGGTAGTTCGAGCCCCTAAACCTTCTACCCTGAACCTGAACCTCTTTCAGTGTAGGACTGAGGCCTTTGGGGCTATGGGTTGGGTGATTAGACTCATGACCTGGTGGGCGAGACCCCCCAGGAGTTTCTTAACAGTTTGTGGTACAGTGAGTTGCCGAGTATGTGGGCAAGCAAGGGTTAAGGATCGCGTTTAGGGTTTAGGGTTTAAAGGGTCATTAAGGATGGGCAGAGAATTCAGAAAGGGCTTAGGGTTTAGGGTTTCTGTTTGCAGCGGGGTTTCCTTAGCGATATAGGTATGAACCTTTCTCAGTAATGTTGCGCTCAGGTGCAACTGTCTGGACCTTGTGCTTTGGAGGTTGGGGTTTCTTAGCAAGAAATGCTGTTGAGTGTGGAGGACTTGTGCTGCGAATGTGGCCTTTCATGGTTACTTTTCCTAAGCCCTAAGCCCGAAACTTAAGCCCTAAATCCTGAACGGCTCTACTCCTTTTATTCTTTCTGATTCTTTGCCCCTCGCCGCTTCAGTGCTCTAGCCAGGGACGACCTCCAGAGCACTCAGTTAAGGGTTTAGGGTTCAGGGTTGAGAGTTTAGGGTTTAGGGGTGCTCTTGAAGATTCGTGCGACTTCTTTGCTGATCTAGAACCTTACTGGAGGTCAGTAGGGAGTAAGGGAATATGTTATGTACGGATTATATAGGGATTATCTTCCCTTAGTCCCTTCTAACCACCCGTAAGTACTTGCGGCCATAGCCCTGCTTCTAGTTCTGGCCTCACATGGGCTACCCCCCCATGCAACACAAATTACTAAATCGCATGAGCCTCCAAGTAGGCCAAGCATTTGTACTCATCGAACCCTACACCCTAACCCTAAACTATTGGTCCAAGACATCACTGTAGCCGGCCTACTTCTTCACTTGTTGCTCTGTTGTGGGGTGTTGTGTGCTTCGCAGGACCCCGTCTTGTGACATTTGAAATTGCCAGAGCATGAACCTAAACCCGAAAGGCCTTAACTTATGAACCCTATTCTGCATACTTGCCATCTCCCAGACTGACCTAGAAGAGACCCCAACAGCCCTACAGACTCCAAGCCTAAACCCTTTTAGACGATTTAGGGTTTAGGGTAAACCCTTAAATCCCTTTTAGACCCTGAAGCCTTCAATTGGCAAAGCCTTGCATTGGCAGGAAGCCCTCGAGACCTTCTTCGGCAAGTTCCAGGAGCGAGCTTGTGTTTTCCTGCTGGATGTGAGGGCTTTGGGCCTTACCAAAAGTAGGTAACATGATGGCCCATTATTAGCAAAAAATGCCACGATTCTACATACTTTAGGGTTGCAGGTTCTGGGTTTGTTTACATTCTGTTGGGCTTAGGGTTCAGGGTGTTTTTGTTGGGAGGGTTCTAGTTTTGCCAGAGTAGCAGCCCGCTATGACCCATGCCCCCAGTCGCAACTAAGCTTGAGGGCTTCTAGAACCCCAAGGGCCCAAATGCTTCTTAAGCATTGGCCCTACACCCTACACCCCAAACCCTAAACCCTAAACCCTATGCCTTGAACCCTAAACCCTAAAAAGCATACAGGCAACCCTGTGAAGGCTTTGCATCTACTAACAGTTACTTGATTTTTGCAAGCCCAAGCCGCAACATGCTTGTGAACAACGGTTTAAGGAACTCTTCCTTCAAATGGGCAGAACTTTCGGAAGTTTGCAGTTGAAGTTTTCCGCGTTCAGACGCTACCGGCAGGTTTAGCCGTCAGAAGTCGATGGTTGAGGGGTGAAGCATGCAAACAAGATGATTTGCTCCAAACCCTGAATCTTAAACCCTGAACTCTGGACCCTAAACCCTAAACCCTGGCTGTCCATGGGTTCAAGGTTATGGCAAGCGTGCCCTCATCCCACATCCTTCTGGTGACAGGTTGCAGCCGTCTCATTTTAGGTGCTTCTCCAAAGGGTTCGGGTTCAAGCTGATTTGACGAGAAGCTTCCCAAGCATATACCAGAAAAAGCCACAACCCGAAACCCTGATCTTCCGTAACACGCTGCAGGACTTATGCCGCCATGGACCGTATGTACCTTGACTCCAGGAGCTTGTGATCATGCCGCACACGTGGTTTAGGGATTGATAAGGGTTTAGGGTTTAGGGAGTAGCACATACTTCAGAATTTACCTGGAGGTTCAGGGGACTTGGTATACTTATAATCCCCCTAAGTGGCCTGACGAAGTAGTTACTTAGCCCCATGAAGCTCCAAGTTTAGATTCTGGTTCAGAGCCCCGAGTCCCTACACTTTAAAGCACCCCAGGTGTGGCCTGCAACGGAGGGATTGCAAATAAGGGTTTTGGGTTTAGGGTTTAGGGGTTGAGGACGTTTGGCCAATTTGGAACTAAGCCCTAAAACGCGCATAACACCTGACATAAATCGGAAACCCGCAAGGCAGTTGCTAGCCACCGCAGAACTCGTGAGACTCATGAGGGGCCACAAACACTATTCACTATACCTTCAAACTGTCGCTGTTATTACTTGCGCGCAGGCGATAGATACATCCCCGCAACACCCTAAACCCAAAACCTTACCTCACTTCCGCAGAGCAGCAGAAAGAACAAACGGCTCGGAATCAAAGATCCTTCAAAGCATCCGCCTAGGCCGCAGTCCCACTTCTGGGAGTTTAGGGTTTAGTGTGTGTCTAGGGTTTAGCGTTGAGGGTACTGGGAGGGTCTTGGCAGTTAATACTAATACATATCAGGTCTACCTAGAGGACCGGCTTTTGATCTGCGATTGTGTGCTATGTCAGTGTCTTTTCGCACATCTTGAATTATTCCTGGTTTGCTGTAGGCAATTTCTATACATATACCTGGGTCATTGTTGGATATGGTTTGTAACTGTCGGTTTATATAATGAAGCTCAATGCAGACTTTGAGCCATTCCCGCGCATGCCTGGTTTTTCCCTTTAGGGTTTAGGGCTTAGGGCGCAGGGCTTAGGGTTTAGTGTTTAGGGTCTAGGTTTAGGGCGGCTTAGGGCTTAGGGTTCAGGGCTTAAGGTTTAGCGTTTATTGAGAATCCACCAAAGCATATTCGGGGCACGATGAGGCACAAGGCTACAAGAATGCCTTGGAAACCGGACCACCGCCGGTGTCTTGCCTGCTCTAATCCAAGGTTAGAAGTATGGGCCCCTAATAGGGTATAGGGACTATGGATTAGAGAAGAGTACAGGCCCACAATATGGGGTGAATTTTAGGGGCCTTAAGGGTACATATAGGGTATGTTGCAGGTATATGAGGATCCAAGGGTTAAGCGCCGGTACTAGGGGCCCATGGTTTCAACCTTATGCGGTCAAAGAGGAGACAGGTCGCGACCCTGAAATGCTATAGTCAACATTACTTAAACTCAGCCACGACCATTATTCCTGAGACTCACATGATGGGTCTGGCTTCTGGGCTGAGGTTCCCCAAATCCTGTCGTTAATTGAGGAGGCCAAAGTCTCTGAAGAGGCATTCCGCCTCTAGCAAGCTTTCGCTTACTCCCTGCACTCTGTACCACAGTCAGGTGTAGGATTACTTTCCAACTACCGGTACCTGAACGGTAATAGCGCAGTGGCTTTCAGGGGCTTCATGTTGTCAAGGATTTGGATTCTGGGTTTCAATCTGGGTTGCTGTTGAGGAACCTAAATTAATTTACCGTAATTGGTGTACATAGCTAATGATATAGTTCCCCCATTATAGTAACTTAAACTAAGTTCCTTAACAGCAACCCAGTAATCTGCAAGGTCTTCAGAAGCTGGTCATGGTGCTTCATGAACTATAATGTTTTTTTACCCGTACCTGTAAAAACATTATAATTCATGAAGCTGGTGACGGTGCAAGGCTTTGGCGGCAGGATAAGCTTGTTCTTCTTAGTGCGGCGGCTCTTTCAGCTGCCTTCTCATGATGCTGGCAGATATTCAAACATGAGCCGTGAGTAGGCATATGAGCAACAACGCAACAACAACGTGAGGTTTAGAGTTTAGAGGTCACGGTTTTGGGGTTTTGCGTGTGGTGGCTTAGTATTTGGGTTTATGTGTCTAGGATTTACGGGTATAGAGTGTAGCCGCAGCGTTTTCGGCTTGGGCTTGTTGAGGATACCATAGAGCGGCCGTAAATCTTAAACTAGCCTGGTCTGTGATTGGAAATATGAAGGTCAAGGCGCTTAGGGCTTGAAGCTTGCGGTTCTGAGGCTTTGCATGGTCTGGGGTTTGCGGGTTTGGAGTCTAGGATTTAGGGGTTTAGGGTTTAGGAGTTTCGGGTTTAGGGGTTTCGGGTTGAGGGTGCATTCGCAGATGCTTACCTGGACCTCAAAACTTGGTAGAAATAATTTCCCAAAACGCACAAAACTAGTCAAAACTACTAGTAACCTTAAACGCCCTAAAACCCTGAACCCTTAAACCCAAAACCCTATGTTATTCCACATAGTAGCTTTGTGCTAGCCTGGCCCCGGGCCCCGGCTCTAAGGCTCAGATGAGAGGACAGGGTTCAGTGGGTCTCTACAGTGTGTAAGGATTTAGAGTTTAGGGTTTAGGGTTTAGGGTTTGGGGGTCTAGACTGGAGTTCCCCCATTATTCATGGAAACTGCCAAATAAAAATCCTTAATTCAAGTCCTAAACCCTGTACACAACAAACGTTAAGCGCCAGCCGTGAACCCTCGAACAGGATCCACAGAAGCTTAGGTGTCCAGCCGTCGGGAGCTGATGTTGTGGCTTTGCATGGTGGGGGACCTGGACGAAAGATTGAGGGCTATAGGGTTCATGATGTAAAGTTTGGGGTTGGAGGACCTAAACCCTAAACACTGAACCCTAAACCCTGAACCCTAAAGTTTAGGATTTTAGGAGGGAAAGCGTCGGGCTCGGATTCAAGGCATATATACAACCCCAATATAACCCTATATCATTACAGTAGTTTCCATTTTCTTTTCCATTATCCCCATATAACCCCCATATAACCTTACTACAGATTACTGTGGCCAGTAGACAAGCCTCTTCCCAGACCCCTGGGAGGATCTAGAAAGTAGAACCCCCAATTTGGTACCCTATACTACTATTGGTAATTCCTAGGAACCCTTCAGGGGGTTCTACTTTCTAGATCCGCCCAGGGGTCTGGGTTGTTGCCGGTTGAGTCTGTTTTGATCTTCGTAAACGTCATCTCGAGCCCTCCGAAGCGCGAAGTACACGGTTTAGGGCTGAGGGTTTGGGGCCAAGTTTGGGGGATTCAGGGTTTAGGGTTTTTGGTTTAGGGTTTTGGGTTTAGGAGTTTAGGGTTTAGGGGTTTCGGGTTTAGGGATTTAGGCGATGAGGCGTTCAGGGTTTAGGGTTCATAGGGTTTAGGGTAATACAACGCGAAGGGTGAAATATGCAAATGAACGCCTCTCAAGGAGTAAAGGTGGGACACAAAAGTCGGACAAAGTGGGACACACAATGGATGGGAATACCTATATAATCCGCATATCACCCACCTTAGGCAATTACCTGGACCCCAAAAGTATGTAAAATAATGGCCTTTATGGCTATTATTACGGGTTTAGGGCTATTATTTTACATACTTCCGGGGTCAAGGTAGGGCCAAACCCTAAACCCTAAACCCTAAACCCCAAACCCTAAACCCTAAACCCTAAACCCGGCCTTGAACCTAATGAGCTCCTCCCTGTGGCGAGGCAGAAAATCGCTGCCTGAAAAAAGGAGGCCGATGGGGCAGGTACCCAGACCCCTGGGCGGATCTAGAAAGTAGAACCTTTTTAAGGGTTTGTAGGAATTACCCAATAATAGTATAGGGTACCAAATTGGGGGTTCTACTTTCTAGATCCTCCCAGGGGTCTGGGTAGAGGGCTCCGTCAGGACTTTCTGGGTTTTAGGGTTGAGGGTCTAGGGTTTGAGGTTTAGGGTTTTTGGTTTGGGCTCTAGGGTTTGGGGATTAGTGTTAGGGGATTAGGGTTTGGGGTTTAGGTTTTAGGGCTTGTTTTTTTTTTGGCGCGAGCTTGATTCTGCCCTGGTTCTAACTGCAGATGGAGCTGGAAATTGCTGACATGGCTCGCAAAGCAGGCCTCGAACCCTAAACCAACCTTTCGTCAAGCCCTAGAAGCCCTAAACATCCCGAAGCCCTACTGGCCTGAAAGCCCTCTTGTTCGGTCAAAGCTGCTTGTCCAGGGCTTCCTACCAACCGGTGCAGCTACTACGACCTCATGTCCAGGCAATCAGGAGATTTAGGTTGTAGGGCTTATGTCTTAGGTTTAGGTTCCAGGGTTTGAGGATTTTGGGCTTAGGTTTTAGGGCTTCGGGTCATCGGATGTGGGGACTTGGCTTTGTTGCTCGATCCTCCTCGTCATCCTTGGCCACATGCATGCCTTTGCATCCGGGTTTAGGGTTTACCTAGACCCCCAAAGTATGTAGAAAAAAGGCCTTTTGGGCTATATTCAGTGGTCTTGGGCCATTATTTACCTACTTTTTGGGGTTCAGGTAAGGCTTTGGGTTCAGGGTTTAGGGTTTAGGGTTTAGGGCATCCGGAGGAGCGCTTCCACGAGGATAGCAATTGATTGGCAGTCGAGACGAGTGCCAGCATTCGTATATGCCTTTATACGTTAGTATATTGTAGTATGTTATAGTATATTATGGTATATTATGGGTATATGATCGTATAATTCAAAGTTAAGCGGGTGGACACCGCAAAGCGCGACACTGCAACCCGTACACAGAATGATGACTACCAGCGTCTGGTTTTTTAGCTCAAAGAAGGCTCCGAAGGACCTGGGAAATCAGATTATCCCTGAGAATGCATAGGACTGACGATGCTTTTGCGTTTCTTGCACTATAGCCCAGGAGGACCCCCCCCCACCCTGTAATAGTGACTATGAGGGAGAATGGTTATCATATTAGGGTTCTCTTATATTCCTATTATACCACTATTACAGGGTGGGGGGTCCTGAACTATAGCTAGTGCCCCAAAGGTCCCTAATTTGGGACACCCCTCCCCCCCCCTGTCGACTTCCCTCCACAAGAACCTCTACAGGTATGCCGGGAGAAACAGCCGGGGAACCCTAAATCCCTAAACCTTAATTAGCCCCATTTTTTTGTTAAGCTCTACTCCCTGTTCATCATTCATCCTAAGCCCCCTATAAGCCGTGAGGCCTGTACCCGAAGACCTTTGTAAGGTCCCATGTCTTTCGGGTTTAGGCTGAGGCCCTCGAGCCGGTTTAGCACTATGCGCTAAACCCTGTTTAGTCCTAAACACTACTTGGAGGCTAATGGGACTTACTAACTACTTATGACTGGGCTGATAGCTGATAACCTTACTTATAATAATCAGGGTAACTCCTATCAGGCCATTCGAGGGGATTACAAGTAGGTTTCAACCCCTGCTTACCCGTGAGCCTGAGTCCTGAACACCGCAGGTGGAGGTATGCTGATGGCTACCTCTGAGGGCATCACCCTGCTTCAGCTCCTAAAAAGCACCGTGTGTGTTGGGTAGAGTATAGGGATTAGGCTTTAGAGTAAACCCTAAACACTAAACCTCTTATCGCGTAGATCTTAGGGTTGGGTCTAGGGCTTCGGGTTGGGGGTTGAAGGTTTAGGGTCCAGGATTTAGGGTTTGGGGTTTGGCGTTTAGGGTTTGGCCGGGGTATGTGGCTTTGTTTTTTCCGCGATTTGCTTTTCGGGTTTCTCGCGCCGTTGTAAGCTAACGTCTTGAGGTGCAGTGTTCAACCCTCAGTACTTTGTGGGCCTCAATTTCACACAGCTTTCTGGTGGGAGCTTACTTCAACTTTAGCACTTCGTAACTTTTGTTGTTCTTCTATGTCATATTAAATTAGGGATCTAAAAACATTAGACTGCTATTGGTGGATTAACGAGCAACTAAGGCTTGAGGTTCAGCTCAGCTTCATAGGTTCCTGTGGGCAGAGATGTTGATCATTCCGACAAACATGGGGCAGATCGCGTTGACTGCCCAGACCCCAGGAAGGATGCGAAAAAAGGGGGAAGAAGCAAGTAGTTGTCAACACACGAGGTAGGTCCTTAAAGGCCTTCAAATCCCTTTGCTCTAGACCCTAATTAAACCCTACATCCCAAAACCCAAAACCCAAAACCCCAAAACCCTCTAAGGTCCCTTGAGTTCTGAAGGAATCTTTCTGCGGCGGTCTGTGCTATTCAGGAGCAATGGAATCTACTACTCCAATACCGGGGTGACCTTCAAACCCCTGAACTCTAAAACCTAAGCCCACCCTACCCGTTCACCCTCAGCCCTAAACCCCGAGCCCCAGACCTCGCGCTCTAAACCCCCAACCGGATCGTGGGGAATCCGTTTTGGCATCCTTTGCGGGGTCTGAGTGTAGGGCTTCATGCTGGAAGTGCAGAGCGTCGACCCCTCTGGCGAGAAGCAGTAAAAGTAAAAGACATATGAGCTGCAGTCAAAACTCCTTAGGGGTTATATATGGGATTGTATAGTGGATTATTACAAGGGTTCTTAAGGGGGGACACTAGGAGTTTAGATTGTAGCTCATATGCGGGTGTTTCCAAAAATGGTGTCCCCTTCAGATATCTCCAGATATTCCATACCCTCTCGTATACAGGTATGGGAACCCACCAAAAAGGCTTTTCATTTCAAAGAAGTCACCACGTGGTTTTCCTTGGTTACTGGGTGACTTTTGGCGTCAAGAGGGGCTTGAATATGGGACTCGGGAGCCGATATCATGCTCAAGGAAAGGCTCAACAGTTCCATGAGTGTCTAACCCTTGAATCTCAAATCTTAAGCAGAAAGTGCCAAATCCTAAATGGCCCTAACCCTACCCTAAACCCTAAACCCTAAACCCTGACTAAATCCTAAACCCCTCAGCCCCAGATCCCACACTCTTAGACCTGCCCAAACCCCAAACCTCAAGCTCTAAATCTTAGCTTCATCCCGATGAAGTTTGAATGTACCACCAAGAAGCACCCGCACGGGGATGGAATTTGGTAGGTTTAGTTCAGGATTTCGGCTGTGGGGTCAAGAGGTTTAAGCATTATGTAGGATCCTAAAGCTTCGAGGTCCACCTAGGGCCTGGGGTCCTTCCTGCATGTCTGAGCGCATGGGTTCTTAGTGCCGGATCTCTGAACGGCAAGGCCTGCGGTAATATTTTCGTTTATTGGGCCAGGCAAGAAATATGGAACGGACAGTACGTCCCAAATCCTAAGCCCTAAACCTCCCCTCCAACATTTACAGGCTACCCCAAGAGGGAGCCTCATTTTGACAACCTTCCTAGAGTCCAATACCCTCACACCCCGTTATAGCGTCAGCGCCATTGTATATACTATGCTGCCAGTACCATCGCTGTGGGCATGTAAAAAAGGGGTGATCATGTCTTGGCGGAACAGATCAGTGCCCTCAGCATTGCAACCTATAAATCGGTGAATGGATATATGGGTTTAGGGCTTGTAGTTTGTTTCGGGTGAAGGGGGTTTGTCAAAACAAAGTCAGGGCTTTGTATAACTGCGAAGTATGGCTTGAATCTAGAATACCCATATACGAGGCTTGCCACAAAGGGCTATGATATTCATCGCGGCTGCTTTACAGAGGATCTTCCGAGACCCGTCCGTTGAAGTGTGAGTATTCCAGAATAGATATCAGAAACCCTTCAGCAAACCGTAATCCCTAAACCCAATGGTTCGACACATGTTCAAGAGACCTCTTGCTTTTGGAAACTCCCCGATGTATGTGACAATGCGTGTTAACATGCTCATAGATCGGAAGTGGCCATGTGGCCGACATGGAATCGCCATGTCGATCACCACCTATCGGAGCAGCGCCTCTCCTGCTTCAAAAGGTTGATCGCAACATCTCAGGCGTACCAAGCGTAGAGGGTCCAAGGACCCACCTACTGCAGCTTTCAGAGGATCTGTAGGGATATGTAGGCACACGCAGCGTTTAGGATCAAATATTCAAATAATGGGTCAGTTCAAGCTGTTCACGCAACGGCGAAACTTCGCAGTATCTACAAGTTGGCATTCCTCAATAAAAGCCAGAACCCCGGTAAGCTCCTTCTCTGAAACGGACCCCAGGTTTTAGATGTTACCTTGGACTTAAAACCCCAAACCGCGTTTTGGAGAGTTCCATGGCAGTTTGAAGGAGGGTATAACTTGCACCAAGCGGTACTTCGCTATCTGCAAGCCAATGTCATTGCTAATCACGGCTGGGGTTTAGGGGTTAGGTTCAAGGTTGCGGGTTTAGGGTTGAGTGTTATGCTGGGAGCTGCGATCTATCTGAAGCCCACAGCCATTTTGAGGCTGGAAGCATGCACATGGAGGCCGAAACAGGCAGAGCAAGACTGGCAAAGGTTCACTTGTCAGTTAGACGTCAGGTACTGCAATTCGGAATCCTGAATGGCATACTGTCAACTTGTAAGCGTCGCGCAACTAGAGTGTTGTTGTGTATTCCGCCCTACCACAGAATGCTTTTCCAGTTGTCAGTCCCTTACAGTACCAGGAAGCCAGGAAGCCCACTATCTAGTTCCAGATATTCTCCTACCAAACCCTAAACACTAACTTAAACATACAGCCTGGAGGTGCACCAGCAGTCTTACCAGAAATTTTGGAACTTGATCTCAGGGACTAGTATAGGGCCATGGCATGTGAAATTCGCGGATTACCGCGCAATGCTGCAGCGCGGAACTCGGGCGAGCCATATTTTTTCGGTTGTAGGCTAGTCTATCTCGCATGAGGGCTTTCAAGACATGAAGGGGTCCCTTTTTGGGAGTCCCTTTATCTAATAAGGTTTCTAATATGTGGGGGGGAATATAGTCGGGACTCTTATTTCTGTAGCTCCCCTATTCCCACACTAACCGTGGTGGTGTCATGGGGGTTGTGGGTCAATGACGTTTGGTTAGTCATGCTCACTCAACGCTGCCTGCGGTTTTGCTATGACTTGCTGGTGCTGGAGCAGGAATAGGGGACTGAATGCAGGTATGATCTTAGAGGATTACAGGGTTTAGGGTTTAGGAGGTCGTTATGCGGATCAACTCCTTAGGTCCTTTGTGGATTGTAGGGTTTACGATTTAGGGGGATGTTGTAGGGATCCACCCCATCACGCCCCCTGAATCACCTGCAAGATGAGCGACGATACCTTGGTACTCCCTTCAGCCAGTAACAATCTATACTAGGGATGAGGTATGGGCTGTATAAGAATTCTATTGTACTTGTTATCCAGCTGTTACCGACTGGGGCAGTACCCAAACGATATCTGCGTTTAGATTCTCAAGTACCTAGATCCCGGATGGCTGTTCCCCAGTCTCTATGATACCATGTACAGACTAGAACCTAGGAGCTTCTTATGCAGGTAACTGGGCTTCTGGTCAGCTTCTAGGATGCTCTAGATACCGAGCAATCTCAAAGCCCAAAATCCCTAAACAAAACAGGTACCCCTGATGTTGGGAAACCCCCATATCTTGATTTCGAAGTGACCATATTCCCAACCCTCACAGTCCTTTTATCTCCCGGCAGCGAAACGCGGTCTCAGGCTTGGCGCTTTGGGTTTAGGGTTTGGGGCTTAGGGTTTGGGGCTTAGGGTTTGGGGCTTAGGGTTTGGGGTCTAGGCTCTAGGGTTTGCGATTTAGGGTTTAGGGCTTGGGTTTTAGGGACAGCTTTAGAATTTCAGTGTCTCTGCATACAAGCTTGGCGTCAAGTCCCAAGTAGTTTTCAGGGCCTGACCTCTTGGTTTACACGCTAAAGCTACAGCCCCTGAATCGTAAACCCTGAGCCACCGGACCCAGAATCCTGTGCCCAGTAGATAGGGCTTCTGCTAAGGAATATTTATTCAAGTTACCACATTGCGGCTATAGAGTAAATGATGGGTTTCCTTACATATTCGAGTAATTTCAAAAAGGTCCACAGCAACCCCGTAGATTTACGACAGGACGGGCCCTGTCAACACCTGAACCCTCTGCCAGAGACCATCAAGCCTACCAAGGAAGTGACTAAAGACACCAGGTTTGATTGAAAGGTCATTGTCAACTGAGATTCGTATCTTGTGGTGCAAGGGTGACAACCAAATTCAAGACCCATGTACTGCTTACAGACCATGGCTCTGATAGACGGAAGCCCACTCAGTCCAATCTTTCGGCTCCCCACCACAGTAATCACCGTGTTGATGAGATGTCAACCACCACATGAATCCCATCTTCACTCCTCCCAAGGTAATTCGACTCCAGAGGACGGGCGTCAAATCCGTCTGAGTGTCGAAAGTTTACTGCTCTTCTGTGGGATCAGACAGACTATGGTTAAGGGTTTTGGGTTTTAGGGTT
>CAJNIZ010011991.1:8391-25869 GCA_905231905.1 Symbiodinium pilosum | reverse complement strand
CCCCCACCTCCCTCCAAAAAAAAAAGAAAATTCCTTTCGCCTTGAATCTAATGTGCAGAAATCCTTCTGTAGGGCTTCCCAGGACGCAGCCAAGATGTTTGTCATGCTTTTTTATGATAAGCCCCACGATAAATAGCACCCCAAAGGTTCTTGAGACTAAAATTCCCCTGAATCCCAAACCCAAAACCCAAAACCNNCCAAAACCCTAAACCCAAAGCCCAAACACCCTGAAAAATGCCCACAGCCCCTAAGCCCTTCAACCCTGAACCCTCTTAAGCCGGACTGTGAAAGCCCTAAAGCCGGGAGATCTTGAACCCCTAAAATCCTGCACTCTGAACCCTGAAATCCTTAGCCCATAGACCCTAAACCCGAAACCCTAAGTCCTGAGCCCCTAAACCCCTAAAATCCTTAGCCCATAAACCCCTAAACCCTAAACCATAAACCCTATACCCCAAACCCTAGACCCTAAACCCTATACCCTAAACCCTAAACCCTAAAATAACCCTAAAATCCTAAACAGAACCTTAAAATCCTAGAGTCATAAACCGCCTAATAGCCCCTGAGCGGTTTGGGGTTTCTAGCGTTTAGGGTGGAGGGCCGTTTAGGGTTTTAAGGGTTTAGGGTTCAGGGTGTCTAGGGTTAAGGGTTAACGGCCATTTTAGGGTTTAGGATGTATTTAGAGCAATTGCCTTTGGGGCTGTTTCTAGTGCTTTTGGTCCATGATATCACCTTCTTTTGGCGTCCAGGTAGACCTTACCCTGAACCCTCTAAACCCTAAACCCCCTGACCCCGAACCCCCTAAACCCTGACCCCTAGACCCTAAACACTGAACAGTGTTCCTAGAATATTTCATATGTCCATGTAATAACCTTAATCTATCCCTAGAATAACCATTATATATCCCCGATAACCCCTTTACTTACATTTGAGTAGCTCCTTATAGTACAGTAGACCCTATATAACCCATTATAGCAAATAATAGCAGTTTCCGTTTTCTTTTCCATTCCTTCACCCTAAACCCTTAGGTCAGTTCAAACAGTGTTCAGAAAGCCTTCTTGGGTTCAGGCCCAGCTGCCTCCGTTGGAGGCAGGTCTCAGCTCCTCGGCGTCCTAAATCGATATGCCTCTGTTTAGGGTTCAGGGCTTTAGGGTTTAGGGATTTGGGCATAGGGTTTAGGGATTAGGCTTTAGGGATAATGGGTTCAGGGCTTAAGCTTTCGGCTTTAGGGACTTAGATGCTAAGGGCCATCAGAAAGTAAGCTGTACATGGTTTTATCAGCAGGCCAGCGTCAGTTAGCGGCTTAAAGTCCGAATTAAAAGCGTACTTACCAAGGCCTAAAGTCTTCAAGTAAATATGCGGGTTGCCCAAAATTAGGGGTACCTCAACAGGGGGATATAGGGGTTCTATAGGGGTTCTGTGGGGGCACTATAGGGATATATGGGGATTTATGGGGATTTATGGGGTTTAGGGTTTCCCAGAATTAGGGGTACTCTTTTGGGAGTCCCAATAATAAGGATTATGTATTTTGGGGTCTATATTGGGGTCGCCCTATTTTGGGAAACTACGATTTTCCTGTAAATGCTTTTATGTTGCCGTACATGTCTTAGCCTATGTAACCCGCGCTAGGTGTAAACTCAAATTCTCCCCTCCAAGAAGGAGACACGCAAAAGCCTAGACTGTTCGCAAAATCAGCAAACGGCAATTGAGTAGTATTTTGTTTGGGGATGCTATGGTACCCAATATAGAGTAAGATTATATCCTCCCTTTG
The DNA here is from genome assembly GCA_905231905.1 of Symbiodinium pilosum. Taxonomy (NCBI): domain Eukaryota; class Dinophyceae; order Suessiales; family Symbiodiniaceae; genus Symbiodinium; species Symbiodinium pilosum. The sequence continues at coordinate 24,101 of CAJNIZ010011991.1, read as the reverse complement.
GGGTATAATATTCTATATAAGGAATATTATCTTACTAGGTTCAACCCCATGACATTTTGCCAGGTTGGGGGCTGAAAAGTTCAGACGCGTGAGCTTGTTGGGTTAAATAGGGATAGAGGGAAAAGAAAATGGAAACTACACGGAGTATAGGGGATTATGTAGGGATTACAGGGTATATATTGGGGCTCCTGAGACTGGCGCCGTCTGTGCGTTGATTCTTCAAGTTCGCCCAACTCTGGTAAGCTCCACGCAGAACCCGCTCAGGCCAGCATTGATTTGTCATCCCCTCGTTGGGTTGCCACAGGGATGGAATCGGTTCGCCGACAAGATTCCATCTGGCTTCGAAGAAGGACAGCAGGTCAGGCAGTAGTTGTTCATCGCACCCCTTGCCGCACCAGGACTACCACGCGTCTATACGACTCTTTTGTTGTGTACCAAGGCTTTGAGTTTGTTGTGTACCAAGGTTTTGGGTTTGGCAACCTAACAATTTCAAACAACATGCCCTGTGAGGCCATGCCATGCATCTTAACCGGCTACTACAGTCCCCTAATGCAATATTGCAAAGTAAGATCATACACTTGTTTGGCGTGTCATAAATCATGGGCAGGATGCAATCTTACTTTGTTCAGTCCCGGACAATCAAGAGCTATTCTTGTTACCCCTATAGCCCCGACGGGGGTTCCGCTTGATATAAGTTTGATTCCCCATTACTGGGATAAATCCCTAAACCCTAAACCCTAAATCCTAGACTACCCTACAGACTAGCGCCTAAATCCTGAGCCCAAAGTCCTGAATCCTCAAGCATCAACCCTCATCTTACTGGCGGTTAGTAGGGAATCTACAAGGGAGTATAATCCATATATAATTTCAATAGAATATCTTGCCTTACTTCCTACTAACCCTAAACCCTAAACTCTAGATAGATAGATAGCTAGATAGATAGATAGAGGGATAGATAGATAGATAGACAGACAGACAGACAGACATCTATCTATCTATGTGTTCCCTTATTCCCTGCTAACCCCCAGTAAGCCATCTGCGCATTCTGGCTCCACGATCTTCCAAGGCCTTGGCCTCACCGTTGATTTGGACAGACTTCAGTTGCACTTCGCCGTCTCTTCTCCTGAAGGCCCTGGGAGTACGTGGTTTCGGGGTCTATTGTTTATGGTTTAGGATTTAGGCTCGAGGTTTCGGGATTTAGAGTTTAGGATTCAGGGTTTAGGGCAAAACCCACAACCCAAAACCGCTGTAGGGTTTAGGGTGGTGGTTTAAGCAAGGGTGATGGAGGGGATGGTGGCTGCAGCGCAGGGAAGAGCAACATGTATCAGGGAAGCTGGCAGTGTGGTTTGAAAGTTAGGGTTTAGGGTTTAGGGTTTGGGAGTGGGGCCTTTGGATTTTGGAGGCTCTGGGTTGAGGGATAAACTTTGGACTGTAGGCAGTCTAAGTTAGGGTCAAGAGGTTTCATGATTTCAGCCGTTAGGGGCATACTACTGTTGATACTTGAAATCCTGCATGACCTTCATATATTATAGTACCATAATTCACAAGGTAAAAGGTACTTAGGGTCATGCAGGATTTTTAGTATCCACCCCAGGAGGCTCAAGAACTTCAACTCTAAACCCCAAACCCTAAACCTTAAACCCTGAACCCTAAACCTTAAACCCTAAACCCTAACCCAGAGGCTACAACCCTGAACTCGCTGACCCCAAGCTCTCAAACTCAACGCCTTCATACCCGATTTTAGGGTTTAGGATTTAGGGTTTCAGGATTTAGGATTTTAGAGTTTCAGGGTTTTAGGGTTTATGGCCTTAAGGTCTACAGTACCCTAGACTGTGCGTACAACGTGCGGGTCACAAAGGGTGGAGTGAACATTGAGGTATGTTTAGGGTTAAGAGTTAAGGGTTTAGGGTTTTGGTGATAGTTTGGGTGAGGCCGCCACCTGGTAATAGTGGTATAGTAGGTATAAGTAGGATAACATTGCCAATATTCTGGGGGCCATACCTATGCAATATTGTTGGCAATTATCCTGGGCGCTACATTAAACACCTTATGAACCTCTATGTAATCCAAGTTTGCATTTAGACTTTGGTTCTTTTTTCCTTTTGATTCTCCATTGCTGGTAAGCTGTAAACCCTATAACAGATCCCATATATGCTCTAGCAAATTCCAATATGACCCCTGTATGCCGGAGTTCTGACTTGGGAGCTTTCAATCCAGCTACAAGATCTTGCAGTGCCGTTGAAGCTCCATGGAGCCTCGAGATCACCCGACCCTTAGGTGAAACCCAAGCCTGGGCACTGAATACAGAAGCACACTGAAAACCCTACAAAGCCCTAAACCCCAAAGCCTAGACCCCTCTAAAAGCCTAAACTTGAAGCTCCGCACGTTGAACATGAGACTCTAAACGACGCAGCTCCCAACGTTACCTCCTAAATCCGGAACCTTCCACCTTAAACCCTAAGCCCGTCTATCCTAAGCCTTCAACCTGGACCCCCAAACCTTGAGGCTTAGGATTGAGGGTTGAGGGCTAGGGCTTAGGCCTACACCCTAGATCTTGGATCAGGTGTGGTAGGCTTTGCCGACGTCTGCCTCGATGGCCTCTTCGACCCCGCAACGCAGGCGGGGTGTAGGGTCCACGCAGTTTCGGGTTGAGGGCCTAGAGGATCTATAATATGTACTCCTAGCCCTTGATAAGCCCTATAGCAATCCAACATATCATCCTCTATATTCCTAAACCTAAACCCTAAACCCCAAACTCAAGGAGTTTAGACAAGAGCTCACAGGATCTATAGGGTCTCCGGGGGTTGAGAGTCTAAAGGCCTGTGTGGGGCTTACAGGATTAAGGGCGAGGGTCGAGAGGGTTCGCCGGGTTGGGGGTCTATGCAGTCAGGGTTCAGGATTTCAGGGTTTATAGGGTTTAGGGTTCAGGATTTTAGGGTTTAGGGTTTCAGATTCTGGGGTTCAGGGTTTGGAGGTTCAGGCCACGTCCTGAGCCATGGCACAGGGTAAAAATGGTCTCCAAGCCAACTGTGGGCGAGATTGTTCCAGGCGACGATGTCTGGGTCCCCAATGATACAAGGTGCCCCCAAACCCTAAACCCTATGTGAATCAGTCCCTTAGACTGTGCAGCGTTGAGGGGATCGTCTTGTGATTGTGAGGCCATTTTTGTTCAGAGAAAAGGCGCTGAGCTTGTCATAACCGCAGAGGTTATGAGCCCAAATTGTGAGGCCATTTTTGTTCAGAGAAAAGGCGCTGAGCTTGTCATAACCGCAGACCCTAGACCCTATTAGGGAAACCCTCAACCCAGGGTGGGCTGGTTAGGAGAAACCATACAGTAACACATGTTCTTTGCAGGGGCTGACAGCTACGCTGTGTAGTAGTTTCCACCTTAAACCCCAAGCGCAGGGATATGTAAACTTTTGCGTCTCAACCTACAGTCATGATAATAACAACCCCATAAGCGTTATGAGGCAGTCATGGGGTCGTTATCTTTGATCTCAGTGATTCAATTCAATCCCCCGGATTAGCTGGATGCACCCCAAACTCTAAACCCTAAACCTCTAACCCCTAAACCTGTCAACGCCTAAACCCTAAACTCATAAGCGCTAAACCCCGAACCCTAAAACCCTTTACCCTTTTCAAAAGGCCAACTTCCACAGTGGCTTCTTCTGTGCGGTGGTAACAAAGGAGATCTCTGTGTCCCTTTGGTGAGGCTTCTTGGCACGTTCAAGCTTTAGGTTTTAGGGTGTAGGAGTTTTGGGTAAAGGGTTTAGGGTTAGGAAGGCTTAGGGTCCATAGGATTTGGGGTTTGGGGTTTAGATTTTAAGGTTTAGGAGTTTTGGGTATAGGGTTTAGGGTTCGGGAGGCTTAGGGTCGGGCTTCGAGTTTGGGGCAGAGTGGTTCAGGGTTCGGGGTTGGAAGGTTAGGACTGAAGATTGAAGGGCTTCCTGAACCCTAAACTCCTACGTATCAGATTGATTTGGGAATTTGTTTTTTTTTAGACGCAACTCATGCCTGGTTACTGTGAATTTCACTGTTTCGTATGGAGGTCCCCGAGCCGCAAAACCCAAACCTTAAGTCCTGAACCAGGAACCCTGAAACCCCCAGGCCCCAGACCTTGCACTGCAAATAATATGCCTTAAGCCCTACACTCCGAACCCAAAATCCTACACCCTATACGCAACGTCTACCAGTCTCGGAGGGCACATCCCCAAACGTACATAAAATCTGACTACTGTTTTTCTGCATAGGCATCCCCGCATCCTATGAAGTATTCCCACTATACAATTTTCTAAAAATTGGGGTATACCGTCCCGAGATCTGAACTTTCTAGCCGGCCTCATTCAGGGATGCCTCATAGTCAGAGGCATCCTTGCTTACCTTCAGTAAGCAACCCAGTGCTTTCACCATTCCATGCCATGTATCCGCAGTCCACGATACCCACGGTGGTCTCACTATTTCTAGAACCAATCTCCCATGGGCAAAAGAGTCCTCTGAGAGCGTATGAGTCCTCGGGTATGTGGTGGTATTTTCTAGTTTGTTGGAACTTAGACTTTACTTGGTTGCTGTTAGGTAACGTAGATTAAGCTACTGTAAGAATGACCTTGGTATTAATAAAAGCGTATCATGGTAACTTAATTTAAGTTCCTTGACGGCAACCCAGTCTACCGCTTAGCAACACTGAGCCTCACATTCACATGGCTCCTGATCTTTTCCTTGCTTGGCTATTGTGGGCAACATCCTCTACCTTTGAGACGTTTGGGTTGTTGAGGAGCTTGGCAAGCTGCCCAATAAGAAGGATACCTAACATGACCCCTAAACCCTAAACCCTAAACCTACTATAGACTGTTAAACGGTTGGAGGCAGGACCCAAGTCCCAGTGCACAAGAACTGCCCACTTTTTGGTACTGGGCACGTGTCCCTACACCCTCAATCCTACTTGAACCCTGGGGATGCAGTTGCGTCTTCAGTTCCATTACCCTTACAGGTAGGGTTTAGGGGTTTAGGAGTTTAGGGGTTGAGGGTTGAGGGCTTGAGGGTTTAGGGTTTAGGGGTCAGGGTGGGTTTTGAGTCAGGTAGATTCCCAAGGAAGCCCCAAACACGACAGAATCTTGAACAAGCCCTTGAGCTCCCTGATATTTAATTTCCCTCTCAGAGTCCTTCTCAGGGGGTCTGTCCCACTAGGGAGTCCCCTACACGAATCTACCCTGTTAAAAGCCACCTTGCTTCCATGCGACTGAGGACATTGAGAGCCCCCATCGTTGGGTGGCGCGTTTAAGGGGAGATTTCTTCATTCACAGACGTGAAGCTGGGGTCTGTTCCCAACGTTCCGATGTACATGATGGGAGCAGCCTTTGCAGCACCATGCACGAGTTGCATGTTCGAAATGATCTCATACACTGAGACTATCCCTGCCAGCCATAGCTTTTTTCTTGTTCCTAGCTGGCCCTGCCACTAGGAACATCATTCGAGTGGTGCCGCACAGAAAGCCGAATAAGAAGTACGTACCGTAGAAGCCTGACACGGAATTTCATTCAAGCATACTCTTTATGTAGTTCTAGTCGTTAGAGTATACCCCAAAATTCTATTCCAATCACTTAGGCCCCTACAGTATGTGCTCTTGTGGAAACCGACATGTTTACCAGATTGATCTACTCATGATTTGGGTGTACTAGCAAGGGCCCTTAACCTGAAACTCTATGTAAGCCCTAAACTCTTTAAAGGGGGTTATGCAGGGGATTATATAGGGGACTGTTGTGGGGCTTATCTAGGGGGATACTAGGAGTTCAGGCTACAGCTCATGTAAGCCCTAAACTCTAACGCCAACGCGAAGCTGCGAGCCTATTATGTTCAAAGCTCGGACCGCGCCATTGATCATGTGCCCATGTCCCGAGACTAAATCGTTTGATCGTACATGGTTCAAGCATCACAAAAGAAGAACACTACTTGCCCTGAATCCTAACCCTAAATCCTAGACCCTAAGCCCTTAACCTTAGAAAAAAAAACATGACGGCCGAGCAGATGGAAAGACAAGATCGTACTAGGTCCTTATTCAAAGGCCACCATTTGTGACAGGCCTTCAAGAAATGCCTGCTGCAAGACATAAACCACAATGGCCTAAACGTACCGAAGACGTAGACCACAATGGCTCATCTAGGTTTTAGGGCTTAGGGTTTTTCAGTAGTGGGGCTGGGCAGAGCTTATGAGTTCTAGGCTTCTCCACTATGCGGCCACCCCTCGGAGCCTTGAAATAATCTCAAGAATTTGAGCAGTGAGACTCAAAGATGCTGCTCGCTCAATCTTGCTGGCAGAAGTCTCAATCAAGTCTGGATTGTTTGTGCTTAAAGCTATCATATCTCTACGGTACGGAGAACTTTGGGTTGAGTGGTTGGGGTTTAGGCTTTGCAACGCTGCGGAGGAGTCCGGACTAGCGGTGTCCATCCCATACCCCATGGTGTTAGGCTCATCACAGACTGATTCAGGGATCAAACAGAGCTTTTGTTTGGTCTAGTCCTGTCCAGTAATCCCAAATCCTCAGGGATTTGGGCTCACTATTCCACCCTCAAACCCTAAACCCCGAACATTGAACCCTGAATGGGGGTCAACTCGTTGTTGCGGCGTTAGGTTGCAGGCTGAACCCTAAACCCTGAACCCCAAACCCCCCTGATCAATGAAGCCCCCCCCCCTTCATAAGGATGATAACAGGGATCCTGATATTAAGGCCCTTAAAGAGCTGGGGGGTTACTAATCAGGGGTCTACATTACCCTCGACCCGAGACCCTCAATCCCAAACCCTAAAAGTAGTTTCAATTTTCATTTTCCATTATCCCAATATAGGAATTAATCAGGGGTCTACATTACGTGGCAGGTTCAAGTTCTGCAGGACTTTGGAAAGCTACAAGCCTAGGGGGTGCTAGTACCCACATTACAGGGTGGTTTAGGGTCTAGGGTTTAGGATTTAGGGTTTAGGGTTTAGGGTTTAGGGTCAAGGGTTTGTGCTTCAGATGCCATAGCCTGAATGGTTTTGGGTACCTAAACCTCAAGAGTTGAATACTTGGACTCTTGGGTAGAGGTAGTTTGTCCAAAATTGTAGGAAGGTCAGATTCAAGTGGTGTCCTACTACGCGGTTTAGGGTTCAGTGTCAGGGTTAGCAACTTGTTGATGTCAAGGAAAGAATTACCAACCGTAAGCCCTAAACCCTAAACCCACTCCCCCATACGGCTGTTTGTAGTTGTGAGGGCTGGGTGGGGTGTCCCTACAAGGGGTAATGCAGACCCCTGATTAATAAACCTCCTCCCCTTAATGGGGATTATTATTGGGATCCGAATATTTGGTCCCATAAAAGGAAGGGGTTTATTTCTCATCTACATTATTGCCCTAAACCCCAGACCCTAAACTGGGGTAGGGTTCTTAAAGGGGTGTTGGTGATTATGGTACCCGGGATGATAATTTAGGAAGCCTCGATACTCTAAACCTTAAACTATCCTAAACTCTAAACTCTAAACCCCACAGCCAAAGCCCTAAACCCTAAGGTTTAGGGTTTAGGGTTAGGGTTTAGGGTTTAGGGTCTGAACCCTAAACCCTATATAACCATTATATAAGTTTCCATCTTTAGGAATTATAAGAATCTGGGACCAAAAGCTTGCCTCCGGTAGGATTGGATGGTGGGGCTCGCTACCCTATTCACCCAAATATAGACTCAAAGTTTGTAGACATCCATTTAAGGTTTTGTTCTCACAGAATTCTGGGGAATCCTTCGAAACATGCTCGATTTGTTCTAGGTTTGGAGGGGCTGGAATTTCCGGACGCTAGCAGTTTGGACTCTCCATCAAATCTCCGGGGAACCTCCGAGACCGCCACGGTGGTCTTGTTCCCAGGCAACGGGATCTTTCGGATGGCGCCTGGGGTTTGCCTTATCTTTTGCAAGTGCTTACGGGGTAGGGCTCAGGGTGTGGGGACTAGGGCTAAAACTCCTACCGTCCTTCTGGCAGCGATATGATAGTGGAGTAAGTGCTGCTATTCCTACTGCTGTGCTCCTCATTGCTTGAAGACATGATGCCTTGCGGACCGGCCGACAAGCTCTCTCTGCTTATGTGGTGCTAGTAGGGAACGCGGCAGTAGATTGTACGGAGAATAGTAAGCCTACACCCTAACCTTACGGATCCTTTTCCGTCTCGCCCATTACTGGGCGCTAGGTAGCTGTTGTCATGTTTTCAAATCTCTATGAAGGCTCTTTTCTATTTGGTTTTCCATTCTTGGAGCAGTTATTGGACCCTATACATCTATGTGTATATTCTTCAGCCCTATACCAACAGCCTTATTCAACCTTACAGCTATCCCATGGTAGCAAGAGATACCCTAAACCGTAAATGAGCCGACATAACCATGTAAGTCTCTGCAGTAGAACCCTAAACCTTAAACCCTAAACCGCTTTCGAGCCCGATCCAAAGACTTGTTCCTAGGGGCTAGAGGTTGCTTCTCATTGCTGCAAAATTCCTCCATCCATAGAATTGATGGACAACATCTTCAAAACATGGGCTTTTCAGTCGAACCCTGGTTCTTCAAAGAGTGCCGGAACGCCTCACAAAATCTGTAGAATAACGGTCTTTCTTGATCTGTTTGTTTGTTGCTTAAGGGGTTTGGCGGCCACTGTTCCCTGAACCTTGAACGCCTAGACCCTAAACCCCTAAACCCTAAACCCCTAAACCCAAACCCCAAACCCCAAACCCTAAATCCTAAACTCTAAACCCTAAACCTTGAGAGCTATTCCTTAAATGATCAACCCGGATCCCTAAAGGCTCATTGCTGAGCCTCATAGGTTTTAGGATTTAGGGTTGGCAGTTTAGGGTCTAGGGTTGGGGGTTTCGGGTTTAGGGTTGGAGGTTTGGGGTTGGGGGTTTTGGGTTTAGTGTTTAGGGTAATACCATTGCATGGCACACATGCTACGGCCCCAGAAACGCCGACCGAAGTCCTGCAGTCCATCAACATCCTACTCAGGTAGTAATACACTACGTCTTCCATCCGGTTTTGGGTGAGATCAAGCTGCAGCAAGTATACCAGGATGGCACATGGGACCTAGTACCCCAACTCTAAACCCTAAACCCTAAACCCTAAACCGTGGTGGAGACCTAGTCTACTGTTGTCTGAACTCTGCTGGAAAGGTTGTAAGGGAATGCCCTAAGAAGCCAGGAAGCCCCCTTCCAAAGGAAGGGTTTAGGGTTTAGGGTTTAGGGTTTAAGGAACCAAGGGCAACTCCCTATCGCCCAAAGGCAACCCCCGATTCCTGGCAACCTTCACTGTGAGCCATGCTGAATTCCATGATTTGTCAACACCCGCCCTCCGAACTCCTCTGCTTGTAAAACATGTAACGTCAGTTTCCATGCTCTTGTCCGTTCTTTCATGCATTCTTTCATGCTGTACTTACCACCAGCAAGTATGATCATGGGTTACCCTACTACCCCCTGTTACTACATTAGCCTTCACCTTAGTTAGCTTGGAAACTCCCCCTAACGGACCATTTTAAATGGGCAGCAGTGTTTGTAGGGCCCTTATGTGGGCTTCTTGGTCAGCTTGGGGGGTGGGTAGGATTTGGTATTTTCGGGTGAAGTACTTCCAGAGATGTTTCTCGGAGATTAGGGTTTAGGGATTAGGGTTTTGGGGATTAGGGATTGGGAATTAGGGTTTGGGGATTAGGGTTTAGGGATTAGGGTTTAGGGTTAGTTAGGGGATGAGTTCTCATGTCGAAGGCGGGGGAGCTTCCTCTCCTTTCGGGGCATTTGACTACAACCCTTTTGAAAAGACCTGTCTCATACCAGCTGACGCAGATGCTGTGCAAAATGTTCCGGTGAGCTGTTGCATTCAGGGCCGGAAGCCGGTTTTGTGGATTTGTCTGGTTGGGTTGATACATATCTCGCATTTCAGCTCGTGAAAATGAAGATACCCTTGCTAGACATGTTTTCAAGCCCTAAGGGTCCAAGGAAACCAATATGAAGGGCTTCAGGCCGCCCCAAATACTATTCAGATTGTGGTATTTGGGCCCGGAAACCCCATTATCTAAGTCCTTCGACCCTAGGGAAGGTTTTGATGTTCAGGACTTTGGCACGTAGCTGATTTGCATGGTGAGCTAGCAAACGAAAGTGCGGTTTAGGGTAGGGCCCGGGACATTTGCAGAGCCCAGTGATAGGGAATTTAACTGCTACATCCAAAGCCCAACAGTGGGACTTATGCAGGACTGTTTCCCACCCTAACGTTAAAGCCTAAACCCCCTTCTTAGAGATAGCAGGGCTTCCATGGTTTCATCCAAGTCCGACTTAAGCCCCTGTGCCTGAGCAATCATCTGCATGTTTCCAAAAGTCCAGAGCCCCTCTATGGAGCCCTTAACCCCAGTTCAAGGCATACCCAAACGTGGTCAAGGGTTTGGTGTTCAGGGCTTATGGATATACATGTTCCCAAGTTTTCATTCAGATCAATGCTCCTTTTTAGCACAGTCTTCGGGCAATCTTAAACTGAAGAGGTCTGTTGCCATTTCTGCGTGGAACGGACGTCCTCAACCAAAATCACTTCCGCTAGATTCTGAACCTCAAGCCTTAAAACCCCAAACCGTGAAACCCAAACCATGAATCCAAAACCCAATCCCTAAGCCCTGAATCCTGAATCAAAAACCGTACGCAAACACGCCTAAAACCTGAGATAAAATTTACTTAAGTCCCTGAAGCCCTCAATGAGTATGACCTCAGCTTCCATTTCATGTTTACAGTATGTTCTGTACCCCTATGTAACCTTCCATATAGCCCTAAAGAACCCTAAACCCTACAGTACTCCTGTTATAGCATTATAGCAATGAATACCCTAAACCCCGAAACCTGAGTGACACCTGCAGGCAAACTCCCCGGGCAGCTTCCTTGAAAGGAGCCTGGTTGCGGGCTCAACTTGAATGTGTAAAGCTAGGGTACTAGTAGGGGGCCCGAATCAGTACACATATCACGGTTCTAGATTCCTTGTATAAGTATCGTATACGGTGCTTCAAATAGATCTCAAGACATTGTTGGTAAGATATAGGCCCCAACAGCATTGGGTGGTTCAGCTTAGACCGGCGAGGGCTCAGGGAGTAAGGCTTCAAAATAGGGATACCTTTTCGAGCTTACCTGAAGGGCTTCAGCTTAAGGGTTTGGCGCCACATGTTTTCAGAATAAATGGCCGTTTAGGCTCTTTATGGATTTTGGTCCATGATTTTTCCTACTTTTGAAGGCCAGGTGGGCCCCGGGGTTACCCTCATGGGATGAGGGTTTACGGAATAAGGTCTAGGGCTTAGGTTTTGGTCAGGACAGGGATACCATGCGGGACCCTGGAGGTATGTGGGGCAGCGGTTTAAGTTTTTTTGGGTTTGAGGTTTAAAGTTTTTTGGGTTTAGGGTCTAGGGCGTGTGTCCGTATTTGGGATTGCGTCGGGTGCGTTCCTCAAATGTGGGCTGCCTTCTATTATGAGGTATTAAACCCTACACCACTAAACCCCTAAACCCTTATCCAGGGTTTTCTTGAAGGCAGATGGATGAGATCTTGCACAACCTTACCCCCCATCTTCTGTCCTAAGCTTCATGGTACTTTAGGTGCCCAAAGCATTGCAGGATTTGGTTAGTAGTTTGCATGAATAGGGGGACCCCAACGCAGACTCTGAAATGCTATAGTCCTTTTTAATGGGACCTTGAAGAAGGGTACCCCTAATCTTGGGAATCCTAAACCCTAAACCATGTGGGCCATTGGCGTGTAGCCGCAAACGATAAATTCCACCAAATCGACATGGAAACTTTTTGGAACCCCAGATCACAAAGACTACTGTCTGCCTAGAAGGGGCTACACGGAGCTCCGTGGTAGTCTGAGAGGATAAGTTCCAGCCTAAACACACCGGAAGCTTGCACTTAACAGCAGCCCTAAACCCTAAACCCTAAACCCCGAAACTCTAAACCTTACACCCTGAAAGGAGGAGGGCAGAAAGAGTCGGTCGTCCGCCGGCTCAGTGCGCAGTACGGCTGCAGCGAGGATGAGGTGCGGTCTCAGATTAGGATTTGGGGGTTGTTCTAAAGGTCCTTGTAAAGGAGGGACCATTGGGAGTACACTTCCTTAAAAGGGGATCCCAAACAGGGAACCTACATTATGGCCATTTTGGGGACAGGTATTTTGAACAACTACCAATTTAGGGTTTGAAGTTTTGGGTTTAGGGTTGGGGGTGTGGGCTTTAGGGTTTAGGGTTTAGGGTTCAGGGTTTAAGGTTGTGTGTGGGTTTCAGGGTTAGGGGCATCGCCTGGAGAGCTTAGGGTCTGCGGTTGAGGGGCTCAGTGATATCATGGATTTTGTGAGTAGGGATTGGATTTTCGTATTTTGGGTTTGGGAGTTGTGTATACCGTTGGGTCAGGATTTGCATGGGTTCAGATTATGGAGGCAATTCCGTTTAAATGGTGCTGGGATAAGGCTTGGTGTTTAGGATTTAGGCTTGTTTCGTTTGGGTATGCTCAGCGCAAAGCCTGCAACTTTAAAACCCCAAGGCCCAAATCCCGGACTCCAAACCTACGATGTTGGGCAGCGCTTGTGTGCTTGTGCCGCTGGACGTCGATATCGATATCGCAGGTTGACCCAAGACAATCACTTGCATTCCTAGAGGCATGATCATTACTACTGGTAATAATATTCTCGCTCCTATTACCATTATTACTATGAGGCACAAATTCTTTCGATTCCTATCACTACCATTATTCCTACGATTGTTACTATTATGATTACTTTGAGCATTATTCTTATTCTTATCATTACGACTCTAGTGTTATTCTTAATGTCCCTGAGCCCTGAGCCCTAAACCCTAAACCCTAATCCTTAAACCCTAGACCCCTAATCCCTAAACCCCAAACCGTAGTAGTATTACTATGAACAGTACTACCCAGGGGAGACGGGTCTCCTTGCAACCAGTAGCAAAAAACCCAAATTGGGGCCTCCTTGAGGTTTAGGGTTCAAGGTTTAGGATGTAGGATTTACGGTTTCGGGATAAGGGATTTGGGTGTAGGGTCTAGGGTTTGGGGTTTAGTGTGCCAGGTTTAGGGCTTCGCGCTTGGGGTTTCAGGTTTATAGCGTTTAGGGATTTTTTCTAAAGGCCTTTCTGGAGACAGGGCTTGTCAGGGGCCCATGGGAGGTGACGAAGATGCCGGTTCCGTAGATGTGTTGTTGGCCAGTACGGACCTAACAAAGCCTAGACCCTAAACCCCTAAATCCCTAGACCCTAAAACCCTAAACCCCAAACCCCGTAACCCCGTAACCCATAAACCCTAATCCCCTACACCCTAAACCGCTAAAACTTGTGTTTCAGCCTCAAAGTCCGGATCGTGGCATGGCCGACTTTCCCATTGCAACTTGTGACACGGGCTATAGTCTAAACTCCTCAAAGGGGCTTATATAGCATAGGGTCTAGGGTTTAGGGATTAGGGTTTAGGGTTAAGAGTCTAAACTCCTTAAAGGGGGCTTATATGGGGGACTATAATGGGGGTTATTAAGGGGCATACTAGGAGTTCAGACTATAATTTATGTAACTATATAACCCTTACATAACCCTATAAATAAAGCAGTTTCCATTTCATGTTCCATTTTCTTTTCCATTTGATTTTCCATTATTAAGGGGGGTACTAGGAGGTTAGACTATAGTTTATACAACCCTTGCATAACCCTATATATATATATATAGATAGATAGATAGCAGTTTCCATTTCATTTCCATTTTCTTTTTCCATTTGGTTCTCCATTACTAAGGGGCATACTAGGAGTGTAGACTATGGCTCACATGCGCACCTCCACTCGCTTTGCCATGATTTTGTCCTCTAGCGCATGTTGAGGCATCTGGAGTATGTGCAGGGAGCTGTCACGGTGTGGCAATTCAGAATGATACCGGGTTTGGGGTTTATAGGGTTAATTATACCTAAACACCCAGACCCCAATGGCGTGGGGTGGGTGGACTTCTTCAGCACAGAACGATGCACTCGAAGCGACTTCACGGCCCAGCAATCTCTGCTTCTGCGCTACCGAACAGCGAAACCCCAAACCCTAAGCCCTGAACCCTCAACCCCGAGCCTTCAACCGAGCCTGGAACACCAAGCTGTAAGCCCTGACCCCTGAACCCTAAAAACACCCAAAACCTGGACCTTATTCAAGCTACCTAAACCCCCAGCCCTAATATTATAATAATTTCCATTTCATTTTCCATTTTCTTTTCCATTTGATTCTCCATTATTATTACTATATAATCCCCCACATACCCTACTCCCAAGCACAAAAATACCCAAAACCTGGACCCTATTAAACCCCCATAAACCCCCAGCCCTAACCCCTCAACTACGTCAGGTTGAGCGTAGCCTCGCAGCTTTTAAACTCGCAGACCGCTCTGGCGACGGCGTCATCCAGCGCGAGGCCGTGCTTCGAAGTGGGTTTAGGGTTATAGGCGTGCAGGGTTTGGGGATTCGTGGCGTTTAGGGTTATGAGGCTTACCTAGACCCCCAAAGTATGTAGAATAATGGCCTTTTGGACTATATTTAGGGGTTTTGGGCCCTCATTTTAAGGCCCAGGTAGGGTGTAAGGCTTAGGGTTAGCTAGGGGTCTTGGGTCTGAGGCTCATAGTTGTGGTTGAAGAGTTCAAGGTTTAGGGCTTATGCAGAAGGTTCAGTAGGGTTCATTGCTTACAGCTTAGTGTTTAAGACTTATGGTGAGGGATCTAGCGGGTTGGGGCTCTTGGGGATCAAAATGGGGTTGCTCAGTACGTGAGCATAAGTTTGATTCAGGGGGCTTTCATTAGGAAGCCATAAACCCTAAGCCCCAAACCTTAAAGCCTAGAGCCCTAGACATAGGAGGCTTTCGTTAGGAGGGCTCATGGTTTCAGATTTGACTTCAAGCGCTCAAGGATCTTGAAGGCTCATGGGACTTAGTGACTATTTAGAATTGGGCCAGTTTAGGGTTTATTTAGGGCTTCGGGTCTAGGGGAGGTTCATGGGACTTAGTAACTATCCTTAACTAGGCTTCTAACCTACTTATAATCCCCTAAAAA
This sequence comes from Symbiodinium pilosum, assembly GCA_905231905.1. Taxonomy (NCBI): domain Eukaryota; class Dinophyceae; order Suessiales; family Symbiodiniaceae; genus Symbiodinium; species Symbiodinium pilosum. The sequence continues at coordinate 9,029 of CAJNIZ010011991.1, read as the reverse complement.
CGTCTTGTCCCCCCTAGAAAGGCCTTGTAGGAGTTATCATAATTATATGTAGGGTTAGAAGCCCAGGTATAAGAAGTTACTAAGTCCCCTTAACCTCCCCTAAACCCTAAAACTGGTCCAGTTCTAAATCGTTACTAAGTCCCATGAACCGCCCAGTGTGGGCGATTCCAAGCTTCGAGCTTCGAAGAGAGGCAGCAACTTTCGGGTCTAGGGTTTTGGGTTTAGGGTTTTTAGGGTTTAGGGTTTAGGGTTTAGGGTTTAGGCAATAAGGCTTGCAACGCAAGATTGCTTGATTGCAGGGATGTGCTTCGATCGCATATTCTCATTCTATCTGTCCGCTGAAGCAGCTAGACCCTTGGCATGGACAAATCCATAATGACACGTAGTATCCGGTGGTCAGAACTCTTGCACGTATTCTTTCTGTTCTGAGTGGATCGTAAACCTTGGATACTGCCCCCACTCCTTGGATAATTGTAAACGCTAGCGCGCGCCCGCCTCGGCTGGCCGGGCTTCCCACTGTAGGAACATGTAATTATAGATATACAGGTATTTAAGTTAGGTATATGGATACAGTCATATGCCTAATACATACACAATAAAACCCTAGAAGTCCAACTAGGGACGCGCAAGTAGGACCC
>CAJNIZ010011990.1:0-10370 GCA_905231905.1 Symbiodinium pilosum | reverse complement strand
TTGGGGGGAAAATCCAGGCCGCTTAATTTTTTTTTGACGAGGCCGCGTCCAGGACATTCTGGCCCCCCGCAGGTGACTCCGCTGCAGAAGCTTCCTGCAGCTGCCTTGGCGGCCTTCGTAGTCATGTTGCAGGCGCCGTGGTTCCATTGCCTCCAGGCCCAGGAAATTTGGGGGGAAAATCCAGGCCGCTTTTTTTTTGACGAGGCCGTCTCCAAGGCATTCTGGCCCCGATCAGCTGACTCCGCTGCAGAAGCTTCCTGCAGCTGCCTTGATGGCCTTTGTAGCAACGTTGCAGGGGCCGTGGTTCCATTGCCTCCAGCCCCAGGAAATTTGGGGTGAAAATCGCGGCCGCTTAATTTTTTTAGACGAGGCCGTCGCCAAGGCATTCTGGGCCCGATCAGCTGACTCCGCTGCGGAGGCTTGGTGCAGCCCGCTTGGGCGACTCTGCAGCAATGTTGCAGGCGCCGTGGTTTCCATTGCCTCCAGGCCCAGGAAATTGGGGGGAAAATCCAGGCCGCTTATTTTTTTTTGACGAGGCCGTCTCCAAGGCATTCTGGCCCCGTTCAGGTGACTCCGCTGCAGAAGCTTCCTGCAGCTGCCTTGACGGCCTTCGTAGCCACGTTGCAGGCGCCGTGGTTCCGTTGCCTCCAGGCCCAGGAAATTTGGGGTGAAAATCGCGGCCACTTAATTTTTTTTTGACGAGGCCGTCGCCAAGGCATTCTGGGCCCGATCAGCTGACTGCGCTGCGTAAGCTTGCTGCAGCCCGCTTAGGCGACTTTGCAGCAATGTTGCAGGCAAAAATCCAGGCAGCCTAGTTGTTTTTTAGACGAGGCCGTTTCCAGGACATTCTGGCCCCGGCCTGCGTAGCAACGTTGCAGGGGCCGTGGTTCCATTGCCTCCAGCCCCAAGAAAATTGGGGGGAAAATCGCGGCCGCTTAATTTTTTTTGATGAGGCCGTCGCCAAGGCATTCTGGGCCCGATCAGCTGACTCCGCTGCGTAAGCCTGCTGCAGCCCGCTTGGGCGACTTTGCAGCAACGTTGCAGGCGCCGTGGTTTCCATTGCCTCCAGGCCCAGGAAATTGGGGGGAAAATCCAGGCCGCTTTTTTTTTGACGAGGCCGCGTCCAGGACATTCTGGCCCCCCGCAGGTGACTCCGCTGCAGAAGCTTTGAATTGTTGCTACTGCTTCTTTCGTTTTATTATGGCTCTTACTCTAATAGAACGGCGACTAGTTCCTCTACATTTTCCCTTTCCCTGTCATACTTCTACGCTGCTGCTACTCCTGTTGCAAGCCCCCTGCATCTACAGCTACTTCTACCCTCGACCAGCCCTCCTTATACTGCCCTAGCGAACCTACTACTATACCTTCCTCCACATGACTGCCATTTCGTCTTCCACCAACGTCACCAAGAGCTGACATGTGCATGTAGGGTGCTCGTCAGCCCCAGAGGCCCCTACATGCGCCAGCTCCTGGGTCATCCGTTAATGGAACTCTGGGGTATGGCCCGTTTTCTCTGACGGCGGGGAGTCGGACCCGCGGAGCACTGTTGCTTTCCGCAGTCGAGATCAACGTCCTGTGAAGCAAGAAGCACGCTCCGCAATATGAGACCCAGCGCAAGCAAGCTGCTCGCGCATGTGGAGAGAAAACTGAAAAAATATCGTCCTGCGCGCCATATGAAAACATGTGGCCTGGATTTTCCCCCCAAATTTCCTGGGCCTGGAGGCAATGGAACCACGGCCCCTGCAACGTTGCTACAAAGGCCATCAAGGCAGCTGCAGGAAGCTTCTGCAGCGGAGTCAGCTGATCGGGGCCAGAATGCCTTGGAGACGGCCTCGTCAAAAAAAAATAAGCGGCCTGGATTTTCCCCCCAAATTTGCTGGGCCTGGAGGCAATGGAACCACCGCGCCTGCAACATGACTACGAAGGCCGCCAAGGCAGCTGCAGGAGGGTTTATTAAGGGGTGTATTTAGGGTTTGATTTTAAAGTTTATTTAGGGAGGGTTTATGGCTTAAGCCATAGGGATTGAATTTTGGGGCTTAGGGTTTAGAGTGTCGCATGGCTCGTGAAGATGGGGTAGGGCCCTTTCGGATGCAGATTTCAGGTGGAATGCCTCTAATCGACTCGACATTTAGGGTTTAGCGTTTAGGGTTTCGGGGGGTAAGTACTCTATGGGAGTGAAGGGTTTGAAGCTCTGGGTGGGGTTTAGGCTTGCGCGCAGTGAAGCAGGGCTTTAAGTGCAAACAAAGATTTCAGATACCTCCAGGCTTCAGCCATGCCCACCCCCCACCCCCTTTCACTGCTTTCCACGTATCATCATGAAGCCCTTTAAGCTGACTCCCCCTAATATCTAAACATCCCACCCTTTAGGGATGTAATTGTAATACGACCCTCCTCACTTGGGGCCACTTATCGAGGGGGCTTTTAATATTAGGGGGAAAAGATTTCACAATAACCCGGACAACGGCAAATGGAATTTGCGGGTCCCAGCCTCACGTATACACATACCAAAACACGCCTTAAACCCTAAACCCTAAACCCAATCAGGGCATACCATATTTAACAAGGCCAGACAGACAGGGGTGCTGGTTGAGCGCGTGCGGTTGGGCGTCGCCTCGTTGCATGCAAGACGGAGCACACCAGGTGAAGGGCATGGGTCTAGGGCGGTTTGCTTTCACGTTCGGCTTCGGGCAGCTGCTTGGAAATCTCTGCATAGGGAACTGTTGATGGTGGGGGGGTCCATTTTACTTTTACTGAGGCCGACTTGAGCCTTGTCAGCGGGTGCGGGGCTGCAGGTTCTCTAGTTGCAGGCAACCCTTGGATGTTTCGTTCTCAAAAACTGGGGCAGGACGCAGACAGCAAGCTACTCCCCAACAGGGGCATGTTTAGAAGTGAACTTTTGCTGCTTCTGTCTTTAGGTGTTGCGCTGCAGGGTTCTAAGTAACTTAGCCAAAGTCTGCGCAGTCCAGCGTGTTCTACGGAATGCTGGCTATTGAAACAGTTGGAGCCGAAGTATCTGCTAAGAGCTATAGCTGCCGTGTACGAAGCAGGGCATTTCTACCATGGTGCTCCTAGCTGAGTGCCCCACTCCAAACGTCTCCTGCAGCTATCAAAGCTCAGTACATACTCTGAAACCCCAAACGCAAGATCTTCGGCTCTTAAACCCAGCCTGTCAGATGCTGTCAGCCCAGCTGAAAGGTCTAAGGAGCCGGCAGCCACGGTAGTCTGCAGCCTGGCGACTGCACGGGGTCCTATGAGACTGAGGAGTCAAATTCTGTGAGGATGTCTCCTGCCTCTGACTGGAAGCCACGCCCGAGCCGTGCATCTTTGAATAATTTAGAACAACAATAACAACAATAGCAACAATAGTAACAACAGTAACAGTAGTAACAATAGTAACGAAAGTAACCATAGTGACCAATGTAACAGGTACAAATAACAATAAGCAGTAATAACAATCAACAATAGTAATAGCAACAACAATTGTATTAACAATGACAGTAGTAGTAGTAGTAGTAGTAGAAGTAGTAGTAGTAGTAGTAGCAGCAGCAGCAGCAGTAGCAGCAGGAGTAGTAGTAGTAGTAGTAGTAGTAGAAGTAGAAGCAGTAGCAGTAGCAGTAGCAGTAGCAGCAGCAGCAGTAGTAGTCGCAGCAGTAGCAGGAGGAGTTGTTGTTGTTGTGGTGGTGGTGGTGGTGGTCGTGGTAGGTGGTGGCGGTCGTGGTGGTGCTGGTGGTGGTGGTGGTGGTGGTGGTGGTGGTGGTGGCTATAGTAGTAGTTGCAGCCAAAAAAGCAGCGTCCATCATGCCCCCCGGGCCTCTTTGGAGTCTCATGCAGTCGCGACGTGACGTTCCTGGGGGAGACGGCGGCAACGCCAGGGGGTACTTCTCAATATTACAAGGGTTCTTATAGGGGCTTACAGGGAGTTATAATTTATGGGCAATAGAGAGTCTACAAAGGGTATATATGGGCTACATCCGATCCCTTTGGTCCGAACACAATGTCGGCCAGTTGGTGGGAGCATACGGAGCATGACCTTCTGCCAACCATAGATTGCAAGTTCGAATCCTGCCACGCCCATGCGTCTGAATGCCAGAACAAGACATGGATAAGGGGGAGAGGAAGAAGAGACATACATAAGGAGTGATATGTGTAGTTTTCCAAAAAAGGCGGTTTTTGTGGGTCTTTCTTCTACGGAATTTCGGGGGCAGAGGGGGAGCCTCTTACTTGCAAACGCAGCCATGCATCCAACAGGCCCTCTCGGCTTGTTTGCACTGGACGCCCGCTCTGAGTAGCCTTCGTGTGGACTCTTTTGAAATTGGGGCTAAGGGGGTTTAGGGTTTAGGGGGTTTCTTGGTCCTGTTAAGGACGTTGCTACCAACAAGGGCATGAGAAGTAGCCAGACCTGGCATTTTACACTGGCCACTTCAGAGTGTTCCCGCTAAAGCACATGTTCAAAGAACAACCTAGAGTCTCAATTCCTTTATATATAGTATCAGAAAGTACCATGTATACCTTTATACAGAGAAAATGAAGGTGTACACATATATACATCTATACATAAATAGATAAAAAAAAATAAATATGTACATATTTATATACAAGTACTATGCAATGCAATCTTCTTCTGTACATAAAATATTTGAGGTCCAAGCGCGAACTGCCGTAGCTTGAACTTCTGCTCCAAGCTCTCCTCCTTCCTGGCAGCACTATAAGCTACTATAAACCACAATACCTTACTATACTATAAGCTACTTTAAACCGCTATACGCTACTATAAACCACTATAAGCTACACTAAACCACCATATGTTACTACACTATACTATACAGTACTGGACTAGACTGTAATATGTTACACTGTACAACAATGTACTAAACATACTTTAGTGCCTTTAATGTACTTTGACCTGCATTTTCGCAACTTGACTCAGCGTCTGAGCTGTGCTTGCCCAGAATATACACGACAGTATATGCCTAATCCGTATCTTCACCATTGTGAGGCACCCTCTGATAGGCTTTACACAAACGTTAAATCCGGGAGCATGCGTGTGACGTTCGTTCGCGGGTTTAGGGTTGGGAAGCTTTAAGGGTAGGGGGCGGCAGTGGGTCATCATCTCACGAGTCTGTGAGTAAAGAGAGTGGGCCGGCCATCCGTCACGTTCGAATTACGCCCCCGTTTAATGAGCAAATCCTTTTAGTGTCGGACTGACATGTGAAGGCTCGGATCACACCATTGCTGATGTTCTTAGTGTTGCTGGTGTTCTTACGAGGATGACTATCAATATTGCGACTCTGACTACAGTATTACTGTTGTTCTACCTTGAAGTCTTTGACTTTGTATGCTTATATCGGTGATTCAACTTTGTAGAGTAAATAGATAAATAAATAGATAAATAAATATATATATACATATGTATATATAGGTATGTACACGTGTATACACATAATATGCATATAATATATGGATAATACATACATTATCATTATATATATATACATACACATATACACATACATATACATATACACGTCCACATCCACATCTATATCTATCTATCCGTATATATATGTATATAGCCGCTTCCTGCAGTTCTTGCGCTGATGCAAACATGTTCGGTGAAATGCCCCGTGCCCGGCGATGCTCCAACTTGCAGTTCTGAACGTGGAACTTCCTGAAGCACCTCCCTTAATCCCTAAACCCTAAGCCCTGAACCCTAAACCCTGAACCCTAAGCCCAAAGCCCTGAACCTAAACCCTAAAGCTCTTTAGTCCTACAATTCCTGCAAGGATGAGCTCTCGGCCACCGTCGAAGCCCCACAACCCTCCCCCCCCCGCCGAGCTGTTCGCTCCTAAACTGATTTAAGCTCAAAGCAGCTTTGTTAATATGCAACAAAAAATCGCCAAACAACATTTTAAAAGAGGAATAGTAATTAACAGTGATTGGGAAAGCAAATCTAGTATCAAATGTAGTACTATGTAGTAAAGGAAAGAATTGTAATACGATAAAAACGTGGACCCAACCTCCCAAAAACCCCCAACCCTCAAACCTCAACCCTAAGTACCCTATACCCTAAACCCTAAATACCCTCAAGCCTCAACCCTCAACCATCCGCCCGTTCTCCTCTTTGCCTGCGAGCGGCTTGCAGTCTCGCGCGTGCTGAGGCTTCTTCTCACCGATCCTAAGTCTGACATCTCCAGATTCATTTAGGGTTTAGGGTTTTTGGGTTTAGGGTTGAGGGTCTTTGGGTTTAGGGTTTTAAGGCTTTTAGGGTTTTAGTGTTTGGGTGTTTTTTGGCATTTAGGGTTTTCAGGGCTCTACTAGGCTTTTAGTAATTCGAAGGGTTTTTAGTGTTTAGGGTATTAAGGAAAGAGCTCTTCCGACCGCAGCTGTGAGGAATATGGGATCTCAATGTCTCAGCGCGCAACACCTCAGGTGTAATATAGTATATCATAGTGTATCATAGTATCTTATAGTATTACTGTATATTCTAGTATGTTATAGTATACTCTAGCAAGCTCTGGTGCAACTGGTTTCTAGAAGGTTCTTGTATGCTATCGTACGCCACCTCCTCACACCAAGAAAGCTCTCAGGCCATGCTAGGGCTACGTGTTCAGGACTAATGCGCGCGCTCTCTCTCTCTCTCTCTCTCTCTCGCTCCTCTGATGTGCTTTCGTTTCGAGAAAGCATGGCTGTTCAGTCTTAGGAGGAGGAGGTGGAGGAGGAGGAGTTGTTGCTGTCATTGTTGTTGTGGTAGTGGTGTTAGCGTTAGTGTTAGTTATAGCCACTACAGCTTCTGATGGCTTACATTCTGTCTTGACTGTGACGCCTCAATCTTCAAACAGCCACAGACTCCACCAGACCACAAACAAGTAGCTTCCGTCTCTGAGTCAACGGCAAACTCCCAACAGTTCCGGTCTTGTGCCTCCGCAGAATCTCCAACAATACATCGTGCGCACGATGCTAGATGCCTTGACTGAGTCTATAAGGAAGGTGACCCTTCTCCATGCCAATGCATTCTGAGAGGCTTCTCGAGTCTAGACCATGATGATGATGATGATGAGGATGAGGATGGCTATTGTTGTTATTATCTTTATCGTTGTCGTTATCAATATCACTATCATTATCGTTATCGTTATCATTATCATTATCATTATTGTTGTTTTCATTGTTGTTGTTGTTGCTGCTGCTGTTGTTGCTGTTGCTGTTGCTGTTGCTGCTGCTGCTGTTGTTGTTGTTGGTCATTAAGCTAATAGGGCCACAGCTAGCAGCTGCATCATGCTCCATTGTAGTTGTGGCTGTGCTAGAAACAGTCTATGGTATGACATACGCCATTGAAACATGTGACCATGCTGCGCGTACTCGTCTTATGGTTCAGCTGCGTGAAAGTTTACTGTCGCAGTCTTCCAGTGACCAGGACCCAGGAAAGCTAAGCGACTGCAGCAGGTGTCCGAGCACTGCAATGCCCGCCCAGGCTTAACAGGGTTTTTACAAAAAGCTGTTTCTTCTAAAACGCTACTTTTGAGTTTGTGTAAAGAACCCTCTACGCTACCTCATCGCGATGCGCGCGCAGTCTGAGGTCGACGGTGGCATGGCGTCCCATGTACGGAATGGCCGATCCCAGGATCTCACAGACAGCCCAGGTGAGCAGAGAATGTGGGTACTGGCACTTTCTAGGACTCTAGAAGGTTGTGTTGTAAGAGCTTGCTGCAGGAGTCACGGCAGAAATCTGGTTGTTTCATGGCACTTGTCTCCTGAGACCCATGCCATGGGTAAGATCAGGGGTAAAATCTGGGGTAAAAACTTGCAGAAATACTCCTGAAAGTTCTCAGGGTAGTGAGAAACACCTCTTGAAGGATGCGATGCGAAAGCCAGTTTGCTGAGCTCTGACCAGCCAGCGATAAGAGTTACAGCTTGTCCTAGACGCGCCTGTTATACAAACGCGACGATCGATATCGCTCGAAATGTGAAGGCTAGTTAAACAAAGTGCCTTATAGATGCTATAACAAAAAATGCAGTTGACATTTATACGAAAATACATGACGCGCGTGTCCCTCTGTCTACTTGCCTGCATAAGTACACGTGTATGAATGTAATCATAAAATATCTAATTCACGCCTGCGTTGCATACAACGCAATACAATACAATGTATACCTAAATACCTAAATATGTGTGTGCACAATGACATGCACATCCATGTTTGCATCTGCAGATACACATGCATACACACATACTATACTCATGTTGGCGTTCTTACATACGTACGTATGTACGTAGGCATGTACATACATACGTAGATAGGTACCGTACAAACGCACATGCGCACACGCACATGCTGACATACGTACACAATTACAGTCATGCATGCATGCATGCATGCGTGAATGCATGCATGCATGGATGCATGCATGCGTGTGTACATACACCTATACGTACATACAGATATGCATATACATCTACATTGAGACATTGCATGCTTGCGTACATACATGCATAGGAGCATGCATGCGTTCACCTTCGCTTACTTTGCATCACTCTCTACTGCACTCCGCGTGTGTAAACGGAGCGCAGGCCAAATAACATTATGTGTAGATATAAATCCCAATATAAGGATACAAGGCATAAATATTTACACGGATCTATGCATGGATGTACTCAAGCAGGCAAGCGCACATGTATGTATGCCACGCGCAAGGACGTACGTATGTCAATGCACACACATTCACGCAGAGTAACTGTATATATACATGCGTGCAGAAACATGTATTGCATTACACACGATGAAGTGTAAGAGCCCATCCAGAGTGCCGCAGAACGCTGTAGTTTGTAGTAGTAGGAGAAGAAGTAGTAGCAACAGCTGCAGTAGTAGTAGTAGTACCATTTCTATGTCATGTAGTCGTTGGAAAAGAAGCACTAGTAGTGGTTGTGGTGGTGGTGGCAGTAGTAGTTGTAGTAGAAGTAAGCATTGTGGTATGGGCAGGTAGGTGTTGGAATAAAATTAGAATAGTAGCAGCGGTAGCTGTAGCAGTAGCAGGCGGACCAGCAGTAGGTAGCTGTAAGAGTAGCAGCAGCACTAACAGCGATAAAAATAGTAGTGGTCGTAGTGATAGATGTAATTGTGATGGTGGTAGCGGTGGCAGTGGTAGTAGTAGCAGTTGCAGCAGTAGCAGTAGCAGCAGCGACAGCAGCAGCAGCAGTAGTAAAAGTAGTAGTAGTAGTAGTACTAGTAGTAGTAATAGTAGTAGTAGTAGTAGTAGCAGCAGCAGCAGCAGTAGTAGTAGTGGTAGTAACAGTAGCAGTAGTAGCAGTAGCAGTAGTAACAGTAGTAGCAGTAGCAGCAGCAGCAGCAGCAGTAGTAGCAGTAGCAGTAGCAGTAGCAGTAGCAGTAGCAAAAGCAGTAGCAGTAGCAGTAGCAGTAGCAGTAGTAGTAGTAGTAGTACTAGTAGTAGTAGTAGTAGTAGTGGTAGTAGCAGTAGCAGTAGCAGTTAATAGTAGTAGTAGTAGTAGAAGTAGAAGTAGTAGTAGTAGTAGCAGTAGTAGTAGTAGTTGTTGTTGTTGTTGCTGTTGTTGTTGTAGAATTGTTAGTAGTTAGTAGTGAGTAGGTAGTAGGTAGTAGTTAGTAGTTGGTAGTTAGTAGTTAGTAGTTAGTAGTTTGTAGGGTGTAGTCAGTAGTTAGTAGTAGTAGTAGTAGTAGTAGCAGTAGTAGTAGCAGTAGCAGTAGCAGTAGCAGTAGCAGTAGCAGTAGCAGTAGCAGTAGTAGTAGTAGCAGTAGTAGTAGTAGAGTAGTGGAGTAGTAGAGTAGTAGAGTAGTAGAGTAGTAGAGTAGTAGTAGTAGCAGTAGTAGTAGTAGTTGTTGTTGATGTTGTTGTTGATGTTGTTGTTGTTGATGTTGATGTTGGTGTTGTTGTTGTTGTTGCTGTTGCTGTTGTTGTTGTTGTTGTTGTATAGTAGTAGTAGTTGTTGTAGTAGTAGTAGTAGAAGTAGTAGTAGTCGTTGTCGTCGTCGTCTTTGTCGTAGTGGTCGTAGTAGTGTTGGTAGTCGTGGTAGTAGCAGTCGAAGACGTAGTAGAAGCAGTAGAAGTAGTAGTAGAAGTAGAAATAGAAGCAGAAGCAGTAGCAGCAGTAGTAAAAGTAGTAGTAGTAGTAGTACTACTAGTAGTAGTAATAGTAGTAGTAGTAGTAGTAGCAGCAGCAGCAGTAGTAGTAGTGGTAGTAACAGTAGCAGTAGTAGCAGTAGCAGTAGTAACAGTAGTGGCAGTAGCAGCAGCAGCAGCAGTAGTAGCAGTAGCAGTAGCAGTAGCAGTAGCAAAAGCAGTAGCAGTAGCAGTAGCAGTAGCAGTAGCAGTAGTAGTAGTAGTAGTAGTAATAGTAGTAGT
>CAJNIZ010011989.1:0-10371 GCA_905231905.1 Symbiodinium pilosum | reverse complement strand
CTCCAGGATTGGCCCCATGCAGATCCATGTGCATCTCACAGACACGCCAAAGCACAGGAGGCAAGCTCAAAACTGGACATGTGCAAATGCGAATCACAACATGCAACACTTGCGTTCAGGCACTTGCGCACACAAGCCCAGTGCCTGTCGCCACGCCAGCCAAAGACGGCCTGGCAGCGCAAGGGCTAGACTCAACTGCGTTCCGATCAAGCAATGTCACATGCTATTGCAGGCATGGTCTCCACAATTTTGCGTCATCAGACTGGCAAGCAGTGTGTCGAGTTCAGGCGCCGGGAAAAGCCTGTGCCTCTGCCTGTACTGGATGAGCCTTGCGTCTACTGTACTGCAGGGCTCCGCATGCATGCTGCGCTTACATGTCGGCAACTAACTGCACTCCGAGCGCGGACGAGGGTCCATGAGATCAGGTCTGCAGCATAAAGGGCGTGCAACGGCTCTTTTATGAGCCACGGTGTAATTACTGCACAAGTCATGCAAACGAGCAGCCGAAAGCGCATCAGCTCACAAAGGCATCTGCGTTGAGTTTCCAAGCGCCTTCCTTCGACACCGCAGCCTTGAACTTGCCGGCGCCCTTGGACATGATCCCCGCCTTCGTTGCGGCCATGCGAGCATTGGGCTCGGAGACGCCCAGGAACTGGGCCAGCGCCTTGATGAAGTCCGAGTACTTGGAAGCGTGGATCTGCAGGTCCGCCTTGGTGCAGTGCATCTCCAGGAATAACTCCACGGTCGCGCCTCCATCGGTGCCATCTCCTGCTCCAACTCCCGCATGTCGGAGGGCCGGGGGAGGATCTCTGTGCCGGGGTTGTAGGCGCTGTCGAGGGTGTCCACCAGGTTCTCGGCCAGGTACAGCAGGAACTTGTTGTAGCGCCCCGCCGTGATCTTCGGCTTGAGGGTGTCGTCGGCCTTCTGATCGGTGAGCATCATCGGCTGCTTCACGAACTTGCCACGGGTCTGCCATACCCTTACGGGGAGGGGATTAGTCGAATTCTTCAATACTCTTCAACAAGGATCCGGGATCCTCATGATTTTGCAAAACCAAATCTCGGCCGGGCAGCTTCACCAGGACATCTGCATGCGGATAGTGCTCAGAACTTCTGTCCTCCCCAGATGGAGCTTACAGGTCGGCTACAAGGCTCCTGAGCCTTCGCGTGGGCTCACTAAGTTACCGCGTCACCTGAGCTTTGCGTATCCTGATGACAGGGCGCGGACAAACAAGGGGTAGCTCGGTGAAACTTCTGGACGGCATTGTGGTATAGTGGCGCGTAGGCCTTTCCAAAACAAACACCGTGGCCAACGGCTGTAGTCTTCGGGTATGCTTGATACAAACGGAACTGTAGTGTAAGAAACATTAACGAGTTGGATTATGGTACACCAAAAAGGTTCAAGGTTACCTGCTGGACTACTAGGTTCAACTCACACCATCAAGGACCGGTTCCTATCCCAGTAGTTGTTCCACATGACGGCAAACCTCATGCGGAACAATCCTCAACTTCGTTGCAGTAATAGGCCTTGCTGTCTGAATCTTATCCCGCAAGTGGTGCGCGAAGTCCTCCAGGTACCTGGTCCCGTTTGGCTCCGAGGTCTAGAGTTGAAAGTCAAGAGTCAGAAGCGCAGCTGTCCGAACTTACTACCAGGTCAGCACTTGAAGCCGAAGAACTTCCACCTACAAGTCCCTCCTAGCAGGCATGCATGGAAATATCCGCCATCATGGTACGAGCCTTACAAAATTGTGACCAACCGTGATTAGGGAAAGCCAGTACACAGCAGCCCCACCCAATTATTGCGACATCACCAAGCCCCATAAAAGAGTTGGCTGAGAACACAGAGCTTATGGCTTAGGGTTGCTGCGGTGTCTCAAGAATGTCAGGACCCAGGCGCTAAGGCTAAGACTCCTCAACCAATTTCTTATGCCCTCGTTCGCGACGTTCAGACTACATCTCAAACGGTGGACATGCAGTCACCTCCCCCTAACATTAAAACCCCCCTCCTCCCTGTCGTTAAATCTTCCCAAGATATTATCATATACCAGAGGGGAACACTTAAAGTTAGGGGGGAGGGGGTTTTAATATCAGGGGGAAGGGATTAGTCGAATTCTTCAATAATCTTCAAGCAGGATCCAGGATCCTCATGATTTTGCAAAGCCAAATCTCGGCCGGGCAGCTTCACCAGGACATCTGCATGCGGATAAAGCTCAGAACTTCTTGCCTCCAAGTGGAGCTAACAGGACGGCTACGAGGCTGCTGAGCTTTCACGTGGGCTCACTGGGTTATCCAGCATGTCGCACAATGAGTCCTTTTAGAGGCGCCATCTCCAACAGCCTCTATCTCTAGCTGTTAGCTTGTCGAGACGCACTAGATCTGCTGCGGGCCAATGGCCTGGTACTTTGTATACTCCTCAAGTCGGAGCAGGACAATTCCTGTGGTGGTTTCCGGTGTTTACCGTTTGGGGTTGACGGATAGGGTTAAGGTGTCCAGGTTTGAGAAGATGTCAGGTTACCTGTAGAGATGCTCCCCTCGTTTCCTGTCATTATCTTTTTCATCGTTGATGGAAGCATCATGGTGAGGGGGCCACACACTCACACACACTCACCAAAAAAACCACAAAAACCACGCACGAACAAACACATAATGCCTTGTCAATTCTACCAGCTTCTGATAAACAACATGCACAACCTGCATGGACAGCCGGGGCGCGGTGACTGGTGAAATCCCCACATCACCTACGCAAGCGCAGGACAAGCTCCCCTCTTGCACTCGAGCAAAAGAGCATCCTTCAGGAGGGCCCTCGAACTTAGCTGGAAAGCCTTTCGGAAACTCTCGGGAACCTTTCGCAGTTCTTGCAAGTTGTAGAAGCCAAGCCCGCTTGCTCTTCATGAAGCTAGGCCCAGCTCGGGCAACCCGCGCTACAGCTCAAACTGGGCAAACTGCTCATCTCTAAGCTTTGGCCTGCAGCACCCCATATGAGCCGCTGTCCGAACTTATTAGATGTCCGCGAAAAAAACCTTACAGCAACAGCTCTAGAAACCCCTCACATGGGAGTTTTGGTTGGAGCTCATATTGCGAGTCTATGCATCCCCTGCTAATGGGCATGTTAACAGCGAAGGCCATTCGGATAAATTCCCAGGATTGAGGTTCCTGATCTTCAACAACGCAGGACGCTCAGGGTGGAGGGTTTAGGGTTTAGGGTTTAGGATTTCGGGTTTCGGGTTTAGGGTTTGGGGTTTAGGGTCAGTGTGACTACATGCTTGAACAAACCTTGAAGAAGAGGAAAAACAAGGAAGCCGCGCCTTACGCCGCCGCGGAATGGTTGGCGAATTTGAAAACGCGGGGTTTTGGCAACAACGCATTCTCCAAAAACTTTGGTTTCTTGCAAGTTCAGGCGCTACACCGCTTCGCAGAGGAAAGATGCAAAATTATTCGTCTTGTCCATGTGTTGTGATGTCACACCGACGGAGAAGGCGCAGTCAAACAGTGGTCTTCGGCGCGCTTGGTACTCAGAGTTTTATGTAGATCACGAGTCTCCAGCGCTGCCGCCCCCCGAATCCAGTTCAGTTTCTTAGGACGTAGTTGAACGGAAAAAAATGTGATCAAGAGCAACAGACGGTAACAGACGGTACGAGATTGTCGTTCCTGACTGAATGTGGCACTCACATTAGAAGGATCAACCAGAAGAGCAGCCTTAGCAAAGCAACCTTAGCCAAAATGCTGAAGACCGGCACTGCAGGGAGCTGTTTCCATGTTTGTACGTTAGCTTCAGGAAAAGGGAGATCAGGCATTGTTCGCTGGGATAGCTTGTTGTTTCAGCGGTCCAGACTATTTATCTTAAATCGAACTGACATTCTAAGTATTCTTAGTTAAACACCGAAAGGTGCCGGTCGCATGACAGAGGACTATCCACCCAACCGCAACTGCAGAGTTCATCGCGCTTAGCTGCGAGCCTGGAGGATTCATCCATCTTCCCGCCTCGGGCTCTGCTGCAGACCTCAGGGCTCATGGCATTCAGCGTCGGAGAATGCAGCTTCAAGGTGACCTACATCGTAGGGCTCCTCATGCGAAGACATGCATGCAAGTAACAATGAAACCCCCCAGCCACCACCACCTAATCATAAATATTGACTTTTGGGTTCTACTGAGGATTTGTATCATTGGATGGTGGCTGCGGGTTGTTGTTCTGATCTTTTCTGCAGCGCTGCTTCGCTCTGCCATCCTGTCGCTGTTGCCGCTCATTCTGCATCAGCGTCAACAAGACCTGAGAGGCCTGAGGCCATTGGTTTTTGCAGGATGCACGTCGGAAGGCTGACCACCTTTTCGAACACCGTAAATGACTGGTTGCCCTGTTTGTGCTCTGATTTCTTTTTTGCGTTTTCAAACAGGCTGTACAACGGAGTGCTCAGCTGGGTAAGAAGCCACTTTGTGAAGTCGCCGCCATCGTCAAGCTCACCGGCTTCCATCAAAGGTTGGGCCGCGGCAAAGACGATGAGATTCGAAGCAGCTAATCTGTCATTGTCACGATTGAAGGCCTGCTTGTGAAGCTCACACCAGGCTCCCGAATAGCAGCTGTCAGCAATGACAACAATCAGTTTTCCAAAAGGAACTGCATAGAGGCGACTGAGTTCCAAGAGTTCCTGGAAGCACAGGGCCTCATCTTCAGTCACCAACCAGGCACCCGTTCCTTTCTGCCCATGTCCGGAGTAGTACACAACGTACACATCCACGTCCTCAGGGACGAGGAGCTGGCAAGGAAAGCAAAGTTACTGCATCAACTGAAGACACCAAACTAAGAGAATTTCTTGGGTTGTCCCTTCACGCAGATCGCCCTCATGGGCCCCAACTTGGCAATTTCACTTGCAGCCCCTTCGAAGGTTAGCCCATTTGGAGAGGTTGATGCTTTCATAAACTAGGTAGGGGCCTGGCAGGGTTACGTGCACAAAGTAGAAGTTGATACTGTCTGCCTCCACCAACAACTGAAACTGCACTGAGCGCAGCATGGTGGTCTTGTGGATCTTCTCCAAGACAAAGTCTGAGCCTTGGCCTGGCTGATTGCCTGGGTTGCTGTTAAGAAACTTGAATTAAGTTACTATTTTGAGGAACCCTGATATTTATTATATATCCCGAGTATGGTATCTTAGCTTAAGTTCCTTAACAGCAACCCAGTTGCGTGCGAATGATTCGTCCATAATAGTCCGACCTGGCAATCTTGCGCCGCCCTCCCGAAAGGCCTTCTGGATATTGAGACAATCTTGCAGAGCTCCACGCAGGGGACCCTTGGTAGCCTCGTGTCCAGCCGAAGTCCTGCATCTAAACCCCTGGTTGAGAACCTTCTCGCTCAAGTCTCCTGGGGAGGAGATCACCGCCAAATATGTTGGCAGCATTCCTCCAGAGCACAGGCCATGATCCATCAGCATCTTCCGAGAGAGCCTTGCCTTTCGCGCCATGTCTTCTGCAGGCTGCTGTCTGCAGTCAACGCAAACATCATAATTGCACAAGCTGCATGTGAACGTAAATTGGCCGCGTACGAGTTGCGCGTCGCAAAAATGACAGATCTTTGTTCGCTCCTCCAACTCCGGCAGCTTCACCTGCATAAGATGATGTCCACTATGACACCATCTCGTAGTTGGCGGTATGATCGTATACACATAATTGCGAGGAACAACATTCTGCCTCAAAACGGGCTCCGCAGTTGAGGCAAAAGTGCTCCGGATACCACGCCAAAAAGGCTCAGGCCTTGAAAACTCAGAAGGCTCGGAAGGTTCAGAAAGCAGGGAGCGTTCCAAGCCAAATGCTTGGACCCGGTTGGCGCACTCAACCCGCACCATTCCGCCTGCCAGCGTCTCGGAAATCTCTTCACAACGTTTACGAGCGAGGACATCTTTCCGGTTGTTCTCCTTAACATGTTCATACAACTCAGGCAACACATCAGGCTTGACTGTCAGCACATCCGGGGCGTCTGCAGCAACACATGACTTGCCACACAGTTCTGCCGAAGCCACTTCCCAGACTGATGGGTTGTACATTCCAAGAGCGGAATCCCTCTGGCGGGATGTTGCCGGGCATGTACTCCACTCTAGCAATACATGTGTCCCAGTCTCACTGATGTCAAGAACTTTCGCAACATGGCGCTGATCACTTCCGGGATAGTAAGCCGAAACTTGCATGTCCACCTTGATGTCTGTCTTTGTTCTCGGAACAGCGTCGGGCAGTTTGAAGTTTGCGCCTCCTACAGCACTATGCATCCGCTGCTTGCCATATAGACCTGGAAAACTAAAGCCTGGACCAATGATGTCAGCCATTTTCACATCTCCCGAAAGAGCTGGAAGCACACAAGTGTCCTCGAAAGTTGCGTACAGAAAGGTGCTGGTGACGCAGGCCATCTGCGGCAAATCGGGACAGCCAAAGTTGCGGAATCTGTCCGTTGGAACTTGCAGGGAGTTTGAGGTGCTTGAACATATGGCTGCAGTGAGCATCGCAAACTTGCGTGTTGCGGCCAAGGAAACACACCAGCAAACACGACTGCATGCAGTCCCGCTGTCAAAGATGGGCAAAGGTGCACAGGGCAGTGACTACACGGTACTAAAGCAGAACATGTGGTTGTCTGTCAGGAATGTTTTCAGCCAGAACATGCCAGAGCACAAGTCTTAGGCAGTGCTAAGGCCTACCTATTGCAGCGGTTTCAGAATCGGAATGCCCTGAGCAACTTCATAGCCTCTGCCATAGGTGTGCACATACTGCACTTTCCCAAATCATGGAAGAAGTTTGTTTTCCAGAGCAATCGTAGGCTCATAAGCCGCCTCTTGAGCGTTGCCAGCACCAATTGCCAAAGCCCACATTGCGTCAAGATTGTCCTGCACAAGGAGCCCGGTCAGCTTCAGTCAAGAATCTCGGAGAGAACCGATTCTCGCGTGGCTCCAGGCTTCCGAATCTCAATCCACAGCACGTCCAAGATGCCATTGCCTTCTGGAGATCGTTTCTGACGCCCATCCCGATGACATTCAAAAATGGCATCCATTAAATCTTTGAGTTTGTGACTGAAAGCCATAACCCCGGTTCGCTCGTTTCGTAGGCTGGCCACACCCTTGACAAGTTCGATGAGTTTCTCCGAATCTGCCGTGGACATGTTGCACGATCGAGCATACTTTGCCGCCTCCCGCCCGTAATCAGTTTCTATCGCAAGCACCTGAATGGTCTCATTTCCAATTATCACATCGTTGTCACCCACGTTCCTCCCGCTGATGAGAACCCTCAGGTAGGCTGGGAAGTAGTCAAACCCCTCTTTGGAGATTCTGGTCGCTGCCTTTTCTTTAAAGACACCGCACCGACATGGGGTTTCACATTCCACAACGAACTCCTCCGGCTGCGATTGAGGGGCCATGACCGGAAGGGTGAATTCTGGGTCCGAAAAGAAAGTTACACTCACTGCGATTTCAGTTGGCCTTCCTCTGATCTGAACTTCGCCTGGCTCTGGATCTGGCTCGCGCGCCATTCCGTTCATTGCTGCAAAATGCAAGCGATGGAGCAAAGGCTGCTACAACTTAACAACGCCAAGCCTTCTGAAGACATTTCTTTGCGAAGCAACATTCACAGAACATCACTAGCTTTGAAACAGTAGCTTGAGGCCAAAGGTGTGATGGTAAGCACATTGCTCAAGTCTTCAATTCACCAAGGAAGCTTCGTAGCTCGGTCAGTTGCAACACCACGCTCCAAACACCAAGCCTCAGGCTCCTGCGCTGAGTGAATGCGTGCCGCGGTGCCACGGACAACGGGCCTTAGGATGAGTGGAGAAAACACTTCTTGAAAGTTCATGGCACTTAGTAACTAGCTAGAATTGGACTTATAATCCTACTAATAATCCCCCTACCTGGCCTAATAGCCCAATATTCTTTACCAAGGTTATAAGTCACATTCGAACCCCATTTAAATCGCTAGTAAGTCCAATGAACCTCCAAGTCTTCTCTCCAACATGTCTTCTCCCACAAGGCGTTTTTCGACAAACTTCGGATAGGAATGAGGGCTAAACCTAAATTCAGACACTCTCTTCACTTTGTTGCGTTCAACTCTGCCCCTTCTGAAAAGCAATATCCCCTTCACCTCACATACCTGGGGCACACCCGGTGTGCCCAAAGTCAAACGAGACCACTATGAGGAGCAGAAATGGCATGCTTTCTCTCACGCACAGTGCTTGAGTGCTCTGGACAGTAACCCGAAACTTGCGTCGAAACATGTCGATGACGCGGCGCACGCCACGCCGGGTAGGACCTTCGAGGTCTGGGGTTGAGCTTTCTTTCCGTGTTTCTAGATTCCGCGGCATGTTTAGGTCCTGCAACCTTCCGATGAGACGGACTAAGATGCATTATTTCATCGTACAAGCATGCAGTGCTCAACAAAGGCAAGCCCCAAACTGCAGATGTGGGTCTTTTCAACTTGGCTTGGACTTCAGGAAAGGCAGGCAATGCTTCAGAGTTTGAGGTTTGGGGCTGTCTAAGTTAGAGTCCTCTGGTTTCTGACGCATCCTCATGCGACTCACCTTCAAAAAGTAATCAACCCTGACACTAAACACCTTGCGCAACTTTTGTCGTATCCACTACGCTCCCAGCTTCGGGTCCTAGTTTTTCGGGTTCATACGCGAGCATCCGCACTGGACCCTTTTCAGGGCCTCTCCGCAGTAGAATCACCGTGTTTCACTCCATCATATGTTTAGACTGGGAGCAGCGGCGCTGGGTATATCGAGAAGAGCTGATCAATAAGGAACCACACAGACACCTGAGTCCAAGATTCTGAAAGCTTTGCATCAAGAGGACTTTGTAACCGGAGTGTCCCTGAACCCAGAAAGCTTACTAGCTGGCAGCCTACTTCTCACAGCAAAGCTAGACTCTAGGCTTTCGTTGGAACCAAAACCTTTCTTTTGCAGCAACTCATAGAAGCTCTTTTTCTTCAGAAAACAAAACAGAAGTCCAAATGCAACCTTCACCTACATGTCCAGAGCAGAGGAAATATTTGTTAACCTCTGGGCTTATATACAGATTATCGTACACCAAAAAGGTTCAAGGTTACCTACTGGACTACTAGATTAACTCACAAGATCAAAGACCGGTTTCTATTGCCATGACGGCAGACCTCCTGCGGACAATCCTCAACTTCGATGCGCAACAGGTTTTGCTGTACTGCATCTTATTTCGCAAGTTGCACGCAAAGTCCTCTAGGACCTGATCCCGTCTGACTTCTAAATCTTTAGTTGAAAGTCCAGAAGCGCACGTGCAAGACCGAACTCAGAGTTTTTGCATACCGGGCAAGCACTTGAAGTCCAAGAACTTCCACCTACAAGTCCATTCTAGCATTCATGCATGGAAATATCCGTCATAACCATGATAAGGGAAAGCCAACACACAGGGATTCCACCCAGCTATTGTGATATTACCAAGTTCCATAAAGAGTTGGTTGTGAACACACGAATTTCTCAGTCTGGCACTTGACATGACCTAGTACCACCCGACGCACCCTTTTAAACTCTAACCCTAAACTCTGGCATTCAGAGCTTATGGTTTAGGGTTGCTGCGGTTTCTCAAGAATGTCAGTACTCTCTCCTATGTAGCAACCCCCAGATCCCTCCGAAGGCTACTTAGAATCAGCAGGAATGAAGATGAATCGCATCTCTTCTGTCGGCAGCCTCTCTTATAGAAGCATCCCCAGCCCCCCCCCCGAAGGCTGTCTACAGGCAGCAGGAATGAAGTTTTATTCCTTTCAATCTTTCATTGGAAAAATGAAAACCCTGCAGAAAGGCAGCTCTGAAGAATCTGAACAAGCCGAAAATGCTTTTTAGGCCACTTTTGGGGGCGAGCGTTCCGTCGAAAATGCCCCGGCGTCGCGGTTCTGGGGCCCGGGTAGGAGGGGGGGGGTGGTCCCCCAGTTAGGGGGGGCTGGGATGATGGGGAGTGGGCTCCAGTTCGGGGGGTACGGAACGCTCGCCCCCAAAAGTGGCCTAAAAGCATTTTCGGCTTGTTCGGATTTGTGGCCCTGTTCAGAGCTGCCTTTCTGCAGGGTTTTCATTTTTCCAATGAAAGATTGAAAGGAATAAAACTTCATTCCTGCTGCCTGTAGACAGCCTTCGGGGGGGGGCTGGGGATGCTTCTATAAGAGAGAGGGAGGTTGATGGATTTGATGGGGTTGATGGGGTTGATGGCCGCCTCGGCCCCCTCGAGAATTGCCCCGGCCCTGCTGCATGTCGAAAGTGACCTTGAGATCGGTTATGGACACGGTCTATGCGGAGTTAGATGGATTAGATGGATTTGATGGCCCCCCCCGGAGGGCTTGGCATAAAAAAAAATCTCATGAGGTGATCTGCATGGGGCCAATCCTGGAG
>CAJNIZ010011988.1:0-10372 GCA_905231905.1 Symbiodinium pilosum | reverse complement strand
AGGGCCCAACCGAAAAGTATCCCTGTAGTGCCCAACCGCAGAGTATCCCTGGAGTGCCCAACAGCAGAATATCAATATTCTGCAGCGCATTTGCAGTGCTGCAAGGAAGACAGCTGACGGGGGGCAGGGAACATTACGCTTCTTGTGCAATAACGGCTTTAGGGTGGGGATGCTCGAAGTAAATAATTTGATGTAATGATGCCAGGAAGTACAGTTTGCCATCAACATTTGTTCCTAGTGTCGAACGGCAGGCGGCCGGGCGGGCGGTTGAGTGGGTGGGTGGAGGCATGTGGTAGAACCATCAATAAGATGATAGGAGTTGCAAGTCATTGTGTTTTCTGCACGTAATAATCAGAAAATGATGTTGCTTGTCGTTCATGATAGGATGGTGCTGTAGGAGAACGCATACTACCTGAGAACTATGTTGGCTGTAGAATGTACATCCTTCAATCGCCACCGACAATCAGGTACGACACAACCTATGCGATATGGTTTTTTGGATAGAGCGGTTTCAAGGTGCTAAAGTCACCCGTACTGGGTTTCAATATTAGTCGGCAAGTGTAGACGGGCCCTTCAAGGTGCGAGGCCTTGGGCCCCATAGCAGTGCGGCAGCTCACGAAAACATTTTTCTGGGGGGGGGGCTCTCCAGGATTAAGCACTGGATCAAAGCTTCATAAGGGCTTTCGCCAACAGATGAGAGCTTCACAAATGCCCCAAATAGACACAGAAGTACGTGAAGATTATGAAGACTGTATTGGCACTCCCTTTGGGGCCCGATACTGGGTGCAAGCTTCATCAAGATTCCTTGGGGATTCAACACTGGACGACGGCTTTTTGGCCGCGTAATGCGCAGCAGTACATGCAGACTTTGTCAGGGGCGCCGAACGGCAAACCGCTAAATGCAAGCACGCTGGCATAAGGTCTTCAAGTACTGCTGTGCCTACTTGGGGCCGTTGTGAAATCCCTCGCCTACCCGCCGCCCGCCCGCCCGCCGCCCGCACGCCGCCCGCACGCCTATCCTAAGATCGCTCTTGCTGCCAATCCTTCAGTCCTCTCTGCCAATGAATAATTTAGCATTCCAGGTAGTCCAAGAGATCTACTACTAGGTTGAGATATGTTGAGATGCAACTGGTGTGTCAGTGCGGCCCAGCGGCCCTTTGGCACACGAGTGTTGGTCAAATGAGCCCTGTATCCTTCTGAAGGGCTTCTCTCTGTGGTCGGCAGGCCAACAGCCGAGGCAAGACGCGTGCCACACTTCGCAAAAACAAGCCCACAGTTCTCCCGTTCCTCCCACTGTCATCTTATTTACTCAGCCACCGTCCAAGTAGGGATTCACTACAATCACACAGGGAATCCTCAGGAATCTACGGGTCTCCAATGCGACCGCACGGTAAAAAACAAAGCAACTGCAGGACACTAATGTTGATGCAAGTATCAGTTGGGCCGGAAATAAGCTTTGCGGCGCAACAGTACCACTAACCTATCCTGGTGATCAGCAAGCATGGAGATATGGATCCCTATAGGGGTCGCTAAAGGATCCCTGTTCGCATTATGGCCACTGTATCCTGTTCCTACTCCTTCATTCCGCACTAGCCACCAGTGCTACTTGGCACCTGGAAGTTCCGGAAAATTGGGCCCCCTATATACCCCCAAACCCTAAACCCGACAGATCTTCGCAGTGTTATTTCTTGAGGTGTGCCACCCCCCGTTTCCACCAGCCGAAAGACTCGCCTTACCAGTCCCGAACAGTTGAAGCGGGATAGTGTAGTACTAACAGTGATGATAATACTAATCCTGAAAATGCGAATAATACGAATAATACTAATAGTATGAATTTACTAATAGTGTGGATAATACTAATAAGAGAAATCACAGTAATCAAAATAAGAACAGTAATAATAGTACTCATAGTACTAATACTCATTATTATAGTAATAGCAATAATAGTCATTATAGAAATAATAGTGTTTCATTCCCGGGTGACAACTCCTCCACTACTCAGACCAGTAAGCATCAGCTTTTCGGTGTTCCGTGTCCTCCGTAATTTCATGTAGCAGGATGTAGATGCGACAACACTTTGTTTCCGGTGATGTATCTAAACCCTAAACCCTAAACGTAAACCCTAAACCCATAATCCCTTTTCATAGGAACCCCAGAATGGGATTCAGGTTTAGGGTTTAGGCTTTAGTCCCTAATGTTTGAAACCCTACCTGATCCGGCATCGGTCCAGCCGGACCTGACCAAAGTGGCAGTGACTTGACATCTCTCCACCGCGCCACCAGTTCGTCCATGCCTGGACATTTAGTCTTTTGGGTTTTAGGGTTAGAGGCCTACCAAATTAAAGGGTTTTCATGCCCATGTCAGGATTATGTAGAGGATTGGCAGACATGTCTTGCAAACACCTTGGTGAGATTTCCGAAAATGGGGCGTCCCCTCAGGCGGTCCTAATAGGTATTGGGCGTTTAGAAAGGCTAGCCCCATTTTTTGGAAACCCCCATTTTCAAAACTGGCCCAGATACCGTTTGGTTGCAGTCGTTGCAGAGACAGGAGTCTGTGCCGCAGGGCTGCTGCGAGAACCCGAGCTCCGCACTGGCAAAATAGAAAAACACGCCAAAGCCAAGACATATGACGATGAGCACAAGTATAACCACAAAGTTGATTGCATGTTGACAGAACTTCTGCGGCACGCATACCTGGGTTGCTGTTAAGGAACTTAATTTAAGTTACTATATTTGGGGAACCCTACTAAATACTATATACATATACCCATTATGGTAACTTAATTTAAGTTCCTTGACAGCAACCCAGATACGTAGTTCTTGTTGGAGAAATTCAGCGCGATGAGGCTCGCCTCACACAACTTCTCGTCCAACCAGTCCTTGCTGATCGGCGGCTCTGCCTTGAAAATGTTCAAGGGTTTCGAGAGTAGGGTCAGCGATGAACTTCCTAACTGCTGAAATTCTTACTGGTTACAATTCCATCAAAATCATCCCATCACCTATCGTATTTCAGCTTGTTGCTGACAGGGTACATGAAGTCCCCGGTAGTGAGCCCTCACCACTTTCTGCTCTATCCCTTTATCACAAGAACCTAGGGTCCTCCTACAAATGCGCATCATCAACTGGAATGGTCCTTTGTCCTTGCTGTAGGTAGGGGCTAAGGACACACAAACAGGAACCACAATGTTGAGAAACGCTAAACTTAGTTCTCAGTACGAAGTAAAGGAAAAAAACCGATAAAATCCT
Source organism: Symbiodinium pilosum (assembly GCA_905231905.1). Lineage (NCBI taxonomy): Eukaryota > Dinophyceae > Suessiales > Symbiodiniaceae > Symbiodinium > Symbiodinium pilosum. Next base: position 7,127 of record CAJNIZ010011988.1, on the reverse strand, counting down.
GTAAAACATATTCCCGTATTCGCTACTAAGGCCTAAACCCTAAACCAGTAGGTAAACTTCACTGCCCAAACCCTCTGCGGCTTCAGAACCACCATCACCCCCTCCGAGCAGTATCGCAGTCCCAAACGCAGCTTACAGGGCTTAGGGCTTAGGGTTTAGGGTTCAGGGTTTTTGGGAGGGGGGTGCATGAACAGTGCTGGTACTCTTGCTACTCTTGTTATAAATATTAAATACTGCTTCTAATTGAAAGTCTTGAGGCGATTCAGAGCATAGGGTTTAGGGCTTTGCCGTGATGGCTAGGTCCTGACACTGCAGTCTAGACCCCAATAGGCTCTTTCACAATGCATGGGTGATTTCTGATCAATCGAGAACTGCTGTCATTACTGCAGTTGTCGCATGCTCTTCGTATTTGAGGCCATTAACATCGTCAAAGTTGCCAGTATTTGCCCACTTATGATCACCAAGCTCTAAACCCAAATCCTAAATAGTAGCTTCCATCTTCTTTTCTACTATCCCTATACAATCCCTGTACACCCCTTACAAAGAGGGCTACAAGTGGGTCTAGGGGACCAGGCTTGAAGGGCTTACGATTAAGCAATCAATGTAATACTACTGGTCCACCTGGGTTTAGGGTTTTGGGCGCTGATTTGTAAGCTAGCCCCTCATGCTCCCAGGAGCTCATCCTCGTGAAAATGGGCTCGTGGAGGAACCCTAAACCCCAAACCCTGAATCGTCCTGAGATCTGGGCCCTATTCCCAAACTGGTCCATGTAGCCATACGGTATCTAAATCAAGTAATTTGGTGGGAATGCAGTTTGGGTCGTGACTAAGTATATACTATCCCTAAACCCTAAACCCGAAACCCAGAACCCTAAACCCATATATGGCTAGTTCCCAAAATTCAGGTCTCATTATGGTACCCCTCAATAGTGCTGTAATATAATTCATAAAGCACCTGGGCCCATAGTTACTTACATGGACCCCTTGGGATTGGAGCTTCTCATCACAGCTTTCGGGCCGCCGTAGGGCCCGTTCCTTTGAACTCCATCCAAGCTAGACTTGGTACTTCCCCTAAATAGGGGACCCCAAATCAAGACCCCAAAAAATACCATAATCCTTACAAAAGATACCCCTAGTCTTCAAAATTCCAGGTTTGGAGCTTAGCTGCGCCGTTTTGGGGTCTAGAAGTTGAGGCTGGAGGCTTAGGCCTTTGAGGTTTGAAGTCCCCCTTAAGTAGATAGAACATGGCTTGGGGTCCTAGAGGAGGACTAGACCCTAAACCCTAAACCCCATACCCTAAACCCTAAACCCTAAACCCCATACAAACCCTAAACCCTATGGGGATTAGAACCCTAGGCTTCGGAGGGCCACTTCAGTCTCTGGCTCTCTGCAGCTTCGCCACGAGCCCTCGTAAGGAGGATTGGACGGCATCCTTTTTAAACAGTATCAAGCCATCGGCCTCATTCTTCGACCTAGGCACGAGCCATCAGAGTAGCATTTTTGGTGGTTAAACCCAGTAAGATAATTTTCCTTATATAAAACACTATACCCCAAAAGGAGGATATAATCTTACTCTATATTGGGTACAACAGTATCCCCAAATGAAATACTACTCATCAGATGCTTAGGGTTTTGTGTTCAGGCTAGGGCTCAGGGCTTAGGTCTCAGGGCTGAGGACTTAGAGTTAGTAGGGATTTGGGTTTAGGGTTTAGGGGTATTGTGGAGCATAAAAGGGGGGAGCCCTATTTGGGGGAAACTAGCAGTTCTCACTACTACAAGCTCCATTGACTTCTAGAAAGCCAGTTTTAGTTAGTGATATGACAGAATGTATGGTGCCCAAATTCTAAAACCGTGTTGCCATAGAGACCACACAAAGAAAAATACATGTTGCCATATTGCGCCCTGCATGCTTGCAGGGAAAAACGGCCGAGTGCAAAGATAGCTGGTAAGTACAATGCCGTTGGTCACCCTAAACCCTGAACCCTAAACCATATGGTTTAGGGTTGAGGGCTCAGGGCTAGGTTCCCCAGTAACCCATTCATCATAAGGGTACCTTGTTCCTACTGTTGGCCTGTAATAAGGTGACCCCAGCATAAACCGCGAAAAGGTGTATAGTCCCCTTAAGTAGATAGAATATGGCTTTGGGTATATGATAATAAGATCCCCCATATACCACATATTCTATCTACTTAAGGGGGACTGTACTACTGTGGTACCTAGAGGGTGAGTAAGGAATGAAAGAATATGAGGTAATGTAGGCACTACTAAAGAGAGCCACTTTCTCAACCACAGAAAGAAGGTTGAGGGCCTTTTCCGTCTTCAATGGCGGCTCTACTGCCTCATGGAAGTCGCCACATATAAACAGAACACCAATGAACCTGTCTCTTAGCAATTCACCCGTCCCGCAGCACCCAAAACGCTAAGCCCTTCCAGGAATTACATGTAGGGACACCGCAAGTATAGTACCACGTCGGGAGGAACATGCCATAGTCACAAAAGGGTTCAATCACAGACCACTGGTAGTTCTTCAGGCTTCTGCCGTCTTAAGTCTGAGATCCTGTCCATGGGCATTTGTTCCTGCCAAAAATACAACGATTTGTCGCAGGTTGGCTTCTAGGTGGCATAGCAGTAACTCAAAAACCCAACCTCAAACCGTAACCTCACTACCCCAAAACCCTAAACGCAAAAACAAAAAAAGAGGTCCTTGCCTAGTCCTGACCCTTCCTCCTGGGATCCCTGCAAAATCCTAAATCCCCAAATTATCGTGTAACCCTGGGCCCTAAACGTAGGTTTGGTCGGTGGTTGAACGAACCTAAGATAGTTCTTCTTACCTGACTGCACTCTAAACAATGGATTACAATAGTACCCTCCCCACCCCCCCCCGATTTAGAACCCTACTAGGCCTTATTAAGCCCTATATAGTCCTTATTAGCTCCTTAAACCCTGGGGGGTGTACCTTTGGGGGGGGTACTTTTGCAATCCCCTACAACCTAAACCCTAGCTTCTTAGGCAACATCCACGAGGTTCGCTGGGCGTAGGATGTGCCGCCACCCACAGATCCCTGGAAGTGTGGTGGCGCCATGCGCATGGATACTCGGCCCAGCGCAGGTAGACGCCCTAAACCCTAAACCCCTACACCCTTAACCCTAAACCCCTAAACCCTAAACCCCTAAACCCTACACCCTAAACCCCCTACACCCCTACACCCCTACACCCCTAAACCCTAAACCCTAAACCCTAGACCTTAAACCCCTACCCCCCTTGACCCTAAACCCTAAACCCCTACATCCCTTAACCCTAAACCCCAAGCCCCTACACCCCTTAACTCTAAACCCTAAACCCTAAATCATAAACCCTAAAACCTAATCCCCTTACTAAACGGGAATTGTATGAGCCCAGCCGCGCATACAGCTCAAACGCCCGCATAGCCCGCCTGAACCTGTCTACAGCTTTAGGGTTTAGGGTTTAGGGTTTGGCTTTGGGGGCTTCCGAACACTTGTAGGAGACAATGGGATTAGGGTTTAGGGAGAGTTTAGGGCTTGGGGTGGCAGATTGCCCCAAGAATGGAAAACCTACTGGAAAGGATAGCGGAAAATCAAATGGAACATCCACACAGCACACACACTTTTTAAACTTATCTAGCTATCGATTGGAGTTTATGTTAGGCACCCCGCGTTACTTTAATACTTTAATACTATAATCCTTGATAGCATACCACTTAACACTATACTCCTATAATACGAAAATGTTACAATACTACAATACTCAAATACTATGATACTATAATGCTATCATACTGTGATACCATAGTACGTTATACTGGAATGCCATCATACTATAACACCACAATACTATCATACGATATACTATGATACTCTACTGCTGTCATATTATAGTACTACAATACTATAATACTATGATACCATAATACCAGAATACTGTAGTACCCCAAAACCCTAAGACCTGAACCCTAAAACCCTAAACTACTACTATGATGGGAGTACCTGTGAGGACGGCGGGTAGTCAGGTAGGAGAGGCCCAAGAACTGGCCTCTGGTTACCTAGGAATGAAGGAATGGGATTATGGTGATTTTCTAGGGTTTAGGGTGGGAATGAAGGAATGGAAAAGAAAGTGGAACTACAGGGAATATGGGAATTATATAGGGTTTAGGGTGGGAACGAAGGAATGAAAAAGAAAGAGGAAACTACTATGATGGGTTATATAGGGACGACTAGAAAGGATCCATTCCTTCTGTCCTAGCTGACCAAAGGCCAGACAATGTGCATGAGCACCATCACGGCCACTCTTCAAGCGTAGGGTTCAGGACGAAGCGGGAGTGGGACGACAGGTTCGGACGTCAGGATCTACCCCCCATAGATCCCACAGGCCATTTCTGTCGCGTACCTATTTTGAATCTCTCAGAAAGCATCCCCTAACCTTAGACCTTACACCCTAAATCCTGAACCTTCACCCTAAACACTAATCCCTAAAGTCCAAACCCTAAAGCCCAGGAACAATTTTGAACCAGAACTGTCCCCACACACTAATCCCTAAAGCCCAATCCCTAAAGCCCAGGAACAATCTTGAACCAGAACTGTCGTTCTTCAGAATGCCCGGCTCCTGCGAGTCCAGAAATAGAAGCTCGAGCTCGAGGATGAAGCCAGGGATCTTCCTTTCTGGTTTAAGGTTTACAGTCCCCCTTAAGTAGATAGAATATGGGGTATATGGGGTTCCTATTATGATATACCCAAAACCATATTCTATCTACTTAAGGGGATTATAGGGTTTAGTGTGTATGGGATCAGTGAGCCACGGGTCAGGGTTTAGGTTCGAGGGTGTCAGGGTTAGTACCGATTCTAGAGGAAATCTTGCACCACCTTGAACTCCCTGCATACTCGAAATGACAGTGCTTTTTGAAGGCCTCAAGTGGTGCAAGACTTCCAACATCAGCAATAGGGTTTTGGATCAAGGATGCAGGGAATGGAAAGTCAGATGGACAGCAAATATGAATGATACGGAAAAACTTGGGATTGACTGGAGTATACTACCGGGGTTTAGGGTTCGGCCCCTTAACAATATTATTCCAAAAGCAATACAAGCAGAAACATTGTTGGGGTGGAGAAATTTATCAAAAGGTGGGAGTGCAATATGGTATGGCTTGCTGCTTGCTTGTAGGACACGAATTCTCTTGTTGGCGATTACTGAATATGGTTTACTCTGAAGACTCATTCCTCCATTCTGAACCCAAAATCCTCAAATCAGATTCCCTACCAACAACAAGCAAGTTTCTTGAACAACCGCTTCAGAATCTTCGCAGCATTGCAGGCGCCATCATTCTGGAAGAATTTCCTCGGTGGCGACGCTCTGTCATACAACAAGAAGGGAAAGCAAAACTTATCCCGAAGTGCCACCTAGTTTCTCCTTGAGGCCATGGAGCTGCTCCCTGTCAGTAACCTGGATCCGTTGAAGGATCGAAGGAAACGGAATGAAATTGAAGGTGAAGCTTTCTCCGTTCGTCGGCACGAGATCCCAATCCAGCCACCGATCGGTGCCGTGGCAGGTGCGAAAAGAAAGTGCTATCCTGGGTTGTTGTTAAGGAACTTTATTAAAGTTACAAATTTGGCAAACCATATTAACTACTTTGTATATATATACCCATTATGGTAACCTAATTCAAGTTCCTGAACCCTGAACCCTAAATCCTCTTTACCCATATATAGCCCTTATATCACGGCAACTTAATGGGAGTTCCCTAACAGCAACCCAGTATCTTCCCTCTCCTGACCTTGTGGAACTGGATATCATGCTCCAGCCTTCAGTTCGCTGGTTGATAGGGTTAGGGTTTAGGGTTTAGGGTTTTTTTTTACTGGACCTTTTCTCCTCTGTCCAAGCATCGGAGAGCGCCCTGCGGCGGTTTAGGGTTTAGGGTTTAGGGTTTAGGGTTTAGGGTTTAGGGTTAGGGTTTAAGGTTTAGGTAGGAAATGGAAAAATGGAAGCTCCTAGTGATCCTAATGTAGACCCGTGATGAATAAACCTCCTCCTTTTCAAGGCGTTAATATTAGGGGCCTACATTACAGTTTAGGGTAGGGGTTTGGTTGAGGGGCTTCGGGTAGGGACTGTATTAATAGCAATAATACTACTGGTAGTAGCCCCTATTCCGGAATCACCATGAACCTATTAATGGTGTTCATCTCATGTTCCATTTTTTCATTCTCTACAAACAACCAACAAGTTGAACCCGACACCCTACACCCTAAACCTAAACCCTTAACCCCTAACCCTACCCCTGTCAATCCAAAGGTTTCCATTTCATGCCCGTTTGCCTTTCCAGCGGACATTAAATTCCCAACTCACAACTAGTCAGTCTAACGTTATGGAACTGGGTACAGTCCCCCTCAAATAGATAGAATATGGGATATGGGGATCTTACTATAGTATACCCAAAGCCATATTCTATCTACTTAAGGGGTACTATATCCCTAAGCCAGACACCAAGCCTAGACGCACCAGCCTTCGGGTTATCTCTTCCAGCTCTTCGTCGGTTATGTCAGGTTGTTCTACAGTCAAGGCATAGTCCCTGTCACTGCGATCCTGGCTCCAACTTACTGGGCTTCAGCAGGGAATGAAGAAATGGACAAGCAAGCGAGAAGCAGTAGTTTAAGTTTTAGGTTCTATGGCTTGAAGAATGGAAAAGAACATGGAGATTCCTATGGTAATGCGGACTATATGATAGCTGCTGTAGGGATTTCTCCTGACCCTAGCACCTAGTAAATCAACTTAGGAGTCAAAAAATGTGTGAATAACCGCAACGTCAACAATGCCTTCTTCCGCGGCAGCGGTAGAGAGCGTTGTAGTGGTAGTCAATCCAGCAGTGGTGATGGAGGTGGCGGTGGCAGTGGCGGGTGGCGGTGGCGGTGGCGCTGGCGCTGGCGCTGGTGCTGGCGCTGGTGCTGGCGCTGGTGCTGGCGCTGGTGCTGGCGCTGGTGGTGGCGCTGGTGGTGGCGCTGCTGGTGGTGCTGCTGGTGGTGCTGCTGGTGGTGCTGCTGGTGGTGCTGCTGGTGGTGCTGGTGGTGGTGCTGCTGGTGGTGCTGCTGGTGGTGCTGCTGGTGGTGCTGCTGGTGGTGCTGC